>CAJNDS010001646.1:35000-145000 GCA_905221605.1 Symbiodinium natans | reverse complement strand
AGCCCCAACACCAAGAAAAGTTCCCCGAATCTTTGAAACCCCTACTCCGAAAGCCTGAACTCCGAACCGCAAGTCCTGGGTTTCATCCTGGCGCCGATCTTCGAAGCGCAGAATGCCTTGCGCCTTCGACGCCTTGGATTCTTGTTTTCTGGGGAGATCCCAACCATGCGGGGGATGTTACTTTGTCATAGTTGGGTACCATTTTACATGTTTAGGGGTACTTAAACCCAATAAGAATATTAATTTAGATTTTTAATATTATCCCAACCATGAACTAGGTGCAGGGTTTCGGGTGTAGGGTCCATGCTGGGGATGTCTGCCAGGACCCAGAGTAGGCCCTTGGGTTTACGGGTTAAGGGTGCAAGGGTTTAAGGGTTTAAGGGTTCAAGGGTTCAAGGGCTTAGGGGTTTAAGGGTTTAAGGGTTTAAGATGTTTACTAGGACCCAGAGTAGGCCCTTACCTCTTTTTTTTGGATTTAGGTTCCGTTATACGCCCCTTTGAAAGCTAAAAAGGGTACGTACCCTGTTTAGTCCTAGTTTAGGGTTTGGGGTTTGGGGTTTGGGGTTTAGGGTTTAGGGTTAGGGGGGTTGGTTTGTAGGTTCTGGTACCGGGGGCTCATGATCGGAGCTATGCCTCCTTGCCCTGCTGCCCTTTGTTGCCGGTCCCTCTGGCAACAAAGTCGTAAACTCTAAACCTTCACAACCCCGTTTGCTTCCGAGTTTAAATTTCGGCAGTCGGGTTTAAAGGGTTTAGGGCTTAGGGGTTTCAATTGCACAATTTCTCTCCAAACAGATTCGAAATCCTTCAGAAAGCTTCCTAGGTAAATAGGTAGGGAAAAGTAAAAAAGAGGAGCCTTAGCACAAGCCCCACCCTGACGGCTCTTGTGCATTCCACACATAGTTTTGAAATCTTAGACCTAAACCCTAAACCCTAAACCCTAAACCTTAAGCCCTAAACCCTAAACCCTGAACCCTAAACACTAAACTTCCTAACGCAGAACTGCCGAACTCAGGCTGGTCTTGGCCTACGTCTTTCTGTTCCTCGGATGTTCTTGACCATGTAGGATCCCTAAACCCTAAACCTAAGCCCTAAACCCTAAACCCCAAACCCGAAACCCTAAACCCTAAACCCGAATGCCTTTCAGTTTTGGGGTTAGGGCTCAAAGGGGTCCCCGGAAGCCGAAGAAGGCAACGGATCGTCCCCGCTGTTTCGGGTTTAAGGTGCTTGATGGGTTTAGGGTTTAGGGTTTAGGGTTTAGGGCTACTTGGAAGTGGGGTATCTATACTTATCACCTAACTTAGGGTACTTATAACCCTATTAATATCTACCATGAACCTTCAAGTCGGGCTGAAGCCCGAATCCCTAAAACCCCAAAACGCATCAGGGTTTAGGGTTTAGGGTTTAGGGTTTAGGGTTTAGGGTTCGCACAGATCACTCTACCTCTCCAAAATCGGGGTTCCCGTAAGAAGGATGAGAGAATAATCGTGTAGATTAGGGGGTTCCTGTACCCGAAACCCTAAGCGCCAAGCCCTGAACCCTAAACCCGAAGCCCCCGAAATCCTGAAACCCAAGCCCTCAACCCTATATAAACCCTAAACCCTAAACCCTAAACCCTAAGCCCTAAGCCCTAAACCCTAAACCCTAAACCCTAAACCCTAAACCCTAAACCCTAAACGCTAAACCCTAAACCCTAAACCCTAAACCCTAAACCCTAAACCCTAAACCCCAAACCCCAAACCCTCAACCCTAACCCTGAAGCCTAAACCCTAAACCCTAAACCCTCGTTTGGGAAGTGCCAACTCAGAAAGCTGAGATTCATGGTGCTCGTCTCCGCCAATGAAGCGGCAGCCCGGCCAAAGGCGCGGAAGCCTGGGCCTCATCCTAAGCCCTAGGTCCCCAAAAAGGGTTTTCGGGTTTAGGTTTAGGGTTTGGGTTTAGGGTTTAGAGTTTAGAGTTTCAGGGTTTAAGGTTTGGGGTTGAAAGCCCCAATTTCCTAAACCCCAAACCCGAAGCCCGCAACCCCAAGCCACAGAAGCTGCACCAGTCCCTCCCAGACCCCTACTGCACGGTCTTAAACCCTCAGCCGAAACCGAACACTCTTGTGGTTTAAGGACCCATTTCACCCAGAAGAGCCTCTCCCATAACGGAGACCCGTAAAGGGTTTAAGATTTTAAGACTTCGGGCAGGTCACCTACCCGGGAATCTTCCGGAAGGCCGTGATCAGCCTCGGTACCTGGCCCAAAAGCTCAGTGCTGGAGGGGTTAGGCTTGCTGAAGGGCTGTGGACTGAGGCATTCAGGGACTCAGGATTGGTTGTTTTGGGGTCCAGGGCTGGGGACGAGGGTTTTAGGGTTGTAGGGTTTTAGGGTTTAGGGTTTGTGTTTGTGTGTGTGTGTGGTTGCCCGCCCCCAAACCAAACAAGCGCGGACGAGGGAGGGCACTCTATTGAAGCACCCCTCAGCCCACAGCCCCAAACAACCCTCAACCCGAAATTAAGGCCAGGTGGCTTGAAAAGTGACCATCATATGGGAAAGCGAGCCATCATGTGAGAAAGCGAGCCGACACCCCAGTCAAACCCGTCCAACCCCTGAACCCTGAACCCTCAAACCCGCCAAACCCAATGAGGGGTTTAGGGCTGAGGGTGCCTAAACACCCTGAAGCCATGAACTCTGAATCGAACACCAAAGATGCCCACGATTCCTAAACTGCCATTCAAGGCACCGCCTTACTGCTGAATGGCTTCGTGCTGCTCTGCATCGTGGAACCGGACCTCAACGTAGGGCTCGGTCTACTTGCGAGCCCATGTGACTTAGGAAGTGGGGTTAGTAAGGTGGGTTATGGGGAGTATAATCGGGGATACGAACTGAACTTACTAGGTCAAAAGAGCTTCTAAGTTGGGTCGGGCAGCTGAGAGTCTCAGAAGCATTTGCCAAGTGTGCGTGAGGATCCATGGTACGATGCGCAGTACGTAATCCCGTTGGCAGTGGGCCGGCCCAGTTTGTCGGGTTTCGTGGGGTTTGCTGCGCGGTGCGATGGGGGTCTGGGGAGGTGATTGCATCGACGGCCTTGGCAGTCTGACAGGGAGGTTTGCATGGAGTGATAGTCGGCGGCACCGGCATTGAGTCCGTCTACTGTCTGATGCAATTGCAGCCAGGGCATGCTCATTAACAACTCGCTGACGGGCACCGCGCTCGCCCTGAATGCGATGATTGACTACCTGTACACCAACAAAGAGCAGGCACGCTGTTCGAGTTTTGGAGATCTCCCTGCCGTCCTGCTAGGTATGTTAGGCTTGCAGGGTTTGCGAGTGATAGCTTGTTGGATATATTGGTACAGCATGGATAGCCCAGGGTTGGAGCGTATTCAGAGGGCAGGGATTGAACGAGTTCCCCGGAGCACATGTCAGCCTGTCTTCTGCATGGGTTGCTGTTGCCCGCACCAAAGGCAAAGCTCTGTAAGGCCCCCTTGACCGCAGCCCAAACCCTAATTACGCCCTAAACCCTAAACCCTAAACCCTAAACCCTAAACCCCAAACCCCAAACCCTAAACCCTAAACCCTAAACCCTAAACCCTAAACCCTAAACCCTAAACCCTAATCCCCCAAATCCTTCAAAAGGTAGAGGTGCTTCTCGCCTTCGGCGCTACGCCTGCGCCTCAGCTGCTCCCTTGCTTCATGGACCGTCGTCTTTGCTGGGGCATAGGGTTTATAGGGTTAGGGTTTAGGGTTTAGGGTTTAGGGTTTAGGGTTTAGGGTTTAGGGTTTAGGGTTTAGGGTTTAGGGTTTAGGGTTTAGGGTTTAGGGTTTAGGGTTTAGGGGTTGCCTTTGCCCCATTTTGCCCGTCCCACTTTGAACGTGTTGGGAGTCGCCGATTGGGATGCTGACGCATGACAGGCGCCCACTTGCAAATGAAGCAAAAAGCACTTTGCCGGGGCGGGCCTTGCAGGTGTAGGGTTGAGGGTCTAGGGCCTAGGGGTTAGTTTAGGAACATGATGTCTCAACATCAGTTGTTCTCTGTTAACTCAACAGAGAACCCGAAGCAACTAAGAAGAGCTTTTTCCTTTCAATATCATCAAGAGGATGTTCCGGAAGCTCTAAGAAACCTTCATGGCTTTTTTGTTGGGGACCATAGACCCCTCAAAGCCCAGAGGCTAAGGGCTGCCCATCTCAAGTTCAGCCAGAGTTGCTTGCCTCTTGTGATCGTCTTGAAGCGGCCAAAGATGCTTGCGACTGCAGGGGTTGGCGCATGGACTTAAGCTTCAAGACTACCAAACCCTAAGCCCACTAAAGCTTGAACCCCCAAACCCCTGAACTCCTATACAAAAACTCTAGAACCCCGAAGCCAACACCCTAAAGCCGAACCCTATAGCCCCCCCCCCCCCCCCCCTAAACCCTAAACCCTAAACCCTAAACCCTAAACCCTAAACCCTAAACCCTAAACCCTAAACCCTAACCCCTAAACCCTAAACCCTAAACCCTAAACCCTAAACCCTAAACCCTAAACCCTAAACCCTAAACCCTAAACCCTAAACCCTAAACCCTAAACCCTAAACCCTAAACCCTAAACCCCTTTTTTCTCCCCGCATAAAACACCACACGTTCGCCAAGGCCCTGGGAGGCTGCATGGCCTGGCTTTGCCGGGGATCCCGGGTTCAGAGTGTTAGGGTTTAGGGTTTAGGGTTTAGGATTTAGGGTTTAGGGTTTAGGGTTGAGGATCTAGGGTTTAGGGTTTAGGGGTTTTAGGGGCCGTTTAGGATTCTTTAGGGTCTTTCTTGCCTTTAAAAGGGTCGTTTAGTTTCTTTTTTTCGGGTTGGAGATGTTTTTGTTGATAAAGGGTCTTTTGGGTGTTTCTCAGGCTGGTTTTAGGGCCCGGGCTTTTTCAGGTTTTTTTGGGTTTGTTTTGGGTCATGTTAGGGTTCAGTTGTGTTTGTTATTCTGAGGGTTTCGTGCTTTGTTCAGTTTAGGGTCTAAGGGTTTGGTGTGTGTGTGTGGGTGGGTGTATTTATTTGTTTGTTTTTGGGAGGATTGGTTGGCAGGTGCTAGGGTTTAGGGTACTCTAAACGGGCTGAAGAAGGCTGTGCTTAGTCAGGCCGTATGTTGCATCGAACCCTAAACCCTAAACCCTAAACCCTAAACCCTAAACCCTAAACCCTAAACCCTAAACCCTAAACCCTAAACCCTAAACCCCAAACCCCAAACCCCAAACCCCAAACCCCAAAAGCCAGCCGTAGAATCGCAAAAGAAAGGAGAGGCCTGCGGCTTCCCAAGGCAGTAGGAGGAGGGTGACGCCCTGGGCAGGCTTTGGGGTTGATGGGTAAGGGTGTTCCCCCTTATACTAACAGGGTTTAGGGTTTAGGGTTTCGGGTTTAGGGTTTGGGGTTTAGGGTTTAGGGTTTAGAGTTTGGGGTTTCGGGTTTCGGGGGTTTGGGGTTTCGGGTTTAGGGGTTTAGGGTTGTAGGGAGCATAGTACCCCCGATTTGAATCCCAAATTAAGGATTGTAACGTACAAGGGGGAACATCCCGAGGTGTTGGAGTTTCGGGCTTGGTTCGGGTCCAGGACTACGCAGTTGAAGCTGCTCCCTTGCTCGGCCCTCCTGCCCACAGCTGCTCAAGTTCCTGTCCTTCCCCGTGGGAGATGTAAACGTCCTGAACCCGCAGAAGCGCGAGGACTGTGGGTAGGGCCGGGGGAGGGAAGGGCATCCAGCGTTCCGGGCTCAGGTTTTAACACCTTCGGGCGCTAAGGGTGACATTCGGAAGACGCTTGAAGATCCGAAGAGCAGAAGGAGGAGAATGAGGAGAGGAGTTTTTGAGGCTACCCCCCCCTGAAGCCTAGCCTTTAACCCTGGCCCTAAACCCGGACCCTAAACTCTAAACCCTAAATCCCAAAAGCGTGGTATCCTTCCCCATTTCCGGAGGCCCCTTCTGCACCACAAGAGGGCGCCCCTAAATCCTGAGCCCCCGAAGCGCGTGAAGGACATCGGAGATGGACAAGGCAGCATGTAGGGCTTCCAGGGCTTATAGGGCTTGTAGGGCTTAGAGCACTTTCACGGGGTTTCTGGGCCTACTCGCTTGGAATGTGGTGTTTTGGGTAGGTTATTAGGTTGCACCGGCGACTATAAGAGGGCAGGAGGACCAGCGCCTTCGAACCCCTCCCATATGGGGGTTTCCGAAAGTAGGGGGTACCTTCTTGGGGGTACTTACTATAGGGGAAACTTCCTCTTTGGGGGACTGTATTAGGGGTCCCTTATTTTCGTAAACCACTTTTCATGCAACATGTAGGCGGCTGGGTGGTTCGACAGAAGTGCCCTGCATACTGAACCCTGTTTATAAACTACCCGCACACCTTCAAGTGCTGGCGCTGGTTCTTAGTAGGGGAATGGGGGAATGAGGTACCCTACGTAACCCCTCAAAGGCTGGTGTTTTTGAGTCGCGCTCTTTCTGGCTGGGACCCCTGGCATCGCAGCACTCAGTAGTTGAGAGCGGGTTTACGAGGGAATGGGGAAAAACATCTAAACCCTAAACCCTAAACCCTAAACCCTAAACCCTAAACCCTAAACCCTAAACCCTAAACCTCAAACCCTAAACCCTAAACCCTTGAAGTCCCTCTTAAAAACCTCCAAAGCAACCCCTCCCGGAGGCATCCCGAGATGCAAGTTGGCGAGGTCGATATTTTGTGAGGCGCTGGGGGGGGGGGGGGTGGGTAAATGATTGGGGAAACCTAGTTTCTTGAGGGCTTAGGAGTTTGGGGTTTAGGGTTCGGCTAGCCCTAAACCCTAAACCCAAAACCCGAAACCCGAAACCCCAAACCCTAAACCCCAAACCCCAAACCCTAAACCCTAAACCCCAAACCCAAAGAACCCCCTGAGCCCTGAGCTCGAAAACGGGTTCAGCCCCAGGCCTGCCGCTGCGGTGGTCGGCCTGATGCTGTGGCTTGTGATGAAGGTATTGAGGGTTTAGGGTTTAGGGTTTAGGGTTTAGGGTTTAGGGCCACTGAATCCTAAGCCGAGAGCTGCGGACCGCGCAGCACCAAGGTGTCACCGCGCGGCAGCTGCTTTCATCCAGATGGTCGGCCCCGCGCCCACGCCCGGCCCTCAGGGTTGATATGCCCCTTAACAAACCCTACAATCAACCATTGGCTAGGGTTTAGGGTTTAGGGTTCTATGATGGGCCCGAATGATAAACCCGGTAGCCAAGCCCAAACAAACCCCGAAGAAGAGTCCATGACGGTAGGCCGTGTGTTCGTCGGTTAAAGTGCCGAGCAAGCGTTTGCTGCCCGGAAGCAGTAGTCAGTGCGTAAGCACAAGGCCGCAGTCATCGTGACTCGGTGTAGTTTTGGTTCTGGTAGCCGCAACCCAGCACCTTAAGCCTCAAGCTGAAACCCAAAACCCTAAACCCTAAACCCTAAAAACCCTAAACTGCTCTAACCGACAGCTAGGCGAGCACCGACGCTGCCCCGGACTGCTCTGAGTGGCCAGGGTGACAGCGAACTCAAACAGGAGTGGCGCCTCAAGGCAGGATCCAGTCATTGCCTTCGCCAAAGCCCTACCCCCAACCCCGCCAAAAAAAGAGAAAGTGTACATATATATATATACACACACACACACATTCTTCCTTATAAGGGCCATCTAGGGATTCTCATCTTTGACTTTTTTTGGGGGGGTTCTTAAGGTTCCCCGAACCGGAAGTCCCAGTATAAGGGGGAACATCCCAAGGCTTCAGCTTACAAGTAGAGATGCTCCGAGATGCAGCCTTCTCCGCTCAGAGTCCTTCCGTTCTAGAGCGCGTGTGTGACAGGTCGGCTGAAGGACTTGTGGACATGTAGGGTTTAGGGTTTAGGGTTTAGGGCTTAGGGTTTAGGGTTTAGGGTTTAGGGTTTAGGGTTCAGGGCCGTCACAAAATTTAGGGGGTTGAAGACAGAAAGAAGTGGGAAGCGGCGCGAGCAGAAGGGATCCGGGGCCGGGAGAAATGTACCCCAAGTTGACAATTCAGTTTAGGGTTTAGGGTTTAGGGTTTAGGGGTTAGGGTTTAGGGGGGGTTCAGGGTTTTGGCTTGAAGGAGCCCTATGCAGTCTTAAGGGCTGTTGAACTCCATACAGTATGCATTGTGAGGTTTGTTGCATGACCCTAAGCCCTGAATCCTAGACCCTAAACCCTAAACCCTAAACCCTAAACCCTAAACCCTAAACCCCTAAACGCTCAGTGGGGGGTTTACCATCGCATCCGCCGCCCAAGCCCTGAAGGTGGCGCATGCCGTGGACGTCCTGCAGCAGGATGCCGCTCCGCTATTGGTCTTCGTTCTGAGGGCCCCTTTTTGGGGTTTAGGGTTTAGGGTTTAGGGTTTAGGGTTTTCGGGGATTGGTTTAGCATTTAGGGCTTACTACAACTCGGGGTCTAGGGGGTGCCGAAGAAGGCGCCCTGATTTCGGACCGTGCCAAAGCCAGTTGCTGGTGTTCATCTGATGACTCTGCCAGGTTTCTACTTCCGTGAAAATAGCCTCAACACATGTCACTCTGAGTGCCATCCTATAGCCCCCTTAGGAATCATTTTGGCATTTTTCTTCATCTAAAATCCAGGGGACTATTCAAGATAATATTTCCATTATGGTTCTAGGGGGAGTATAGCATCAGGATTGAGATAGCTGAGAAAGGCATCTTTGCGGGCAGAACCTGCGAGTTCCACCACGGAAGCAGCAGGAGCAGCAGCAACAACAGAAACGACGACGATGACGATTCGGGTTTAGGGTTTAGGGTTTAGGGTTTAGGGTTTAGGGTTTCCCTGCCGAGGTCCCACTGCTCTTCGCCACTTACAATGGTATGGGAGGACGCCTCCCCGACTTCTCCATCTACAGCCACATGCTCAAGTCTGGAAGGGGGTTTAGGGTTTAGGGTTTAGGGTTTAGGGTTTAGGCAGGAATTCACATGCCTGAAGTTTTCTATACACTCCTCAGGAGATGCGTTCAGCTTAGTTTTGTGAAGCCCAAAGAAACATTCAACAAACCTTGACATGTAAGATGGGGGTCGGAATATTGCTCATAGCATTTCCTTATGGTCCCTTTATTATTATACTAGCATAACTGCCCCCCCCCCCCCACAAAAAAAAAGACTCAATTGTTAAGGCCCTATAACATATCTTCTGGCCTTTAGAGAAGCACCCTGGTTTGGGGTTTATGGTGTAGGGTTTAGGGTCGAGTGAAATTTCAATGTCCGTGGGCACTTGTGCGTAGGGGCAGGCCAAGCGTGTAGCCTTCCTTAGGTGCAGCCCCAAATCCCTAAACCCTAAACCCGAAACCCTAAACCCTAAACCCTAAACCCTAAACCCTAAACCCCTAGTCGGCCTACGGACGCTAAGGTCCTGAGATAAACTTCGTGGATGAGAGGGCCCCGAGCATGGTTCTGCAGGGCTTGCCCGTGTACAGAAATTTCATGGCGGCGCTGCGGTGGTCGATCCGGTCCATGTTTGAGGAGAGCAAACGGGACGAAAGGAGGGACCTTTCCTAGGGGTCGTTTAGGGGTTTATTCAGGGCTGATTTAGGGGTTTACTGTGGCATGTTCCCCCTTATACTAGCAGTCCTTACTGAGGATCGTACCCCCTATTAAAATCCGTATTGCGGACCGTTGGTATGTTCCCAAGGCTTACTTATACCCCCTGAAGGAGAGCAAGTTGGAGATCACGGCCATGGGGAAGACGCTGTCCGTCGATGGCAAGTTGTCCATGCGATGGCGTCTGCATCTCTGGCCCAAAGGGGTCATGTCTCATGCCCTCGACTTTATGGCCCCAGCCTTGCAAAACTGGGGATTTCACCTGAGGGACACCCACCAGTGGGAGGCGCCGGCCATAGTCGAGGGCTACTGCAGCTACGAGTTCGACCCATGGTCTGGTCTAATTTCCAAGCACACGGTGGACATCAAGAACCCGCCCCTCTTCATTACGGACCTGTTGCGGCAGTACTCCGGCAGTGAGGTGAAGGCCTCCCTGCCCTATGGGCTTCCCCTGAGGTTTCAGGCCACGGACGCTACACGAAGCCTCCGAAGTTCTGGAGCCTTGGCCGGCGCCTCCCTGCGGGGCGAGCCCCGTGCAGCCTCCACGATCGCACGCACCGCGAAGGTCATCGGGAGGGGGAGGGAAGCAAAGACCCGAAATCATCAGTCTCCGCAAGCCCTAAACCCAGGGGGGCAAGCATTGTTTTGAGAGTGGATGCCCTGAACTCTACTGTAGCCGAGAAACTCATCAACACAGGACAAAGCCAGGACCCGAACCCCAGAACTGAACCACTCAAAATATCACGTACTACACATCTCATATTACATATTTTACATCTCGTGCTACATACTACATGTTACATGTTACATGTTGCATGTTACCGTAGTACACTAACTTCAGATTATATACGCATTGCATATTTGATATTGCGTATTGCATACTACATAGTACATATTACACAATACGTATCGCGTATTGTGTGTCACGTGCCACACGTCACATGTTGCATATTCCATATTCCATATATTACATGTCAGACTACATCGTACACATTTCACATCACGTGTCACATATCACATCTTGCATGTTGCATGCTCCATGTGATATATGGTGAAATAAGACCTTATACAGATATTCTCCATATATATATATATGTACTTTTACATGTATGTCTATGTATATGTATATAATGTATTGCAGCCTACATGGTCCGGCCCTAAAGTCTACAGCGCCTGCCGACCCGAAAGCCGCTGAAAGAGGCCGCCGGCAAGGATTGGTCTTTCCCTCAGAGCCCCGGCTGCTTTTTTTGGGACGTGGGTTTGGGGTTTAGGGTTTTGGGTTTTGGATGGTTTTGGGTTTTGGGTTTAGGGGAGCTCCATGCCCTCAACCCTAAACCCCAATCTTGTATGGGACTTTTTGGCGTTCCGGTGCCTCTGCGGGCTTTCTCCTAGGGTTTAGGGTTTAGGGTTCAGGGTTTAGGGTTTAAGGGTTTAGGGGTTAGGGTAAAAAACATAGGGTTTAGGGACAGCGTCTTTGGCGTTGGGAGTTTCGAATGCTGTGCTATCCCAACGTTTAGGCCCAAAGACCTCAAAACGCTGGGACGCTTGTCGCTTCCGAAAGGCAAGAACACGCAACACTGCCCCTGCAAGCTCAATGAAACCAATCTTTTGGGGTCTTTCCCCTTCTCCTAACAGTCCTTAGTAGGGATTATAGTACCCCTAAACCCTAAACCCTAAACCCCACACCCCAAACCCTAACCCTAAACCCTAAACTTTAAACCCTAAACCCTAAACCCCATTAGAATCTCAAGCCCAGAGGCCACCAGGCAAAACATGGGGGCCCTCCAAGTTCCCTAACCCCCCTAGCCATTGGGACTTGGGAACCCTAAAGCCCAAAACCTAAACCCTAAACCCTAAACCCTAAACCCCAAACCATAAACCCCAAACCCTAAGCCCTAAGCCCTAAACCGTCAGAAACTGTTGGTTGTTGTGTGGGCGTAAGGGACCTTGAGATAGAGCTTGGCACAGAAGCAGAATCGCGACAATTGCGGCCACGGCTGACTCCTTAAACCTTACACTTAGCGATACTTGGGAATAGTTTTTGGTTTTTTTTGGGGCACTACAATTCCTAAGAAACGCCTAAAAATGTATAGCACCCCTAAACACGAAACCCTAAACCCTAAACCCTAAACCCTAAACCCTAAACCCCTAAACCCCTAAACCCTAAACCCTAAACCTTACACCTTACACCCAGGAGCTGTGAGGACGACTTCGAGTGCAACGGCGGCACCGCGAATTTCCCTCTACAATGCTGCGGCCCGTCTGATGTGGGCTTAGGGCTTAGGGCTTAGGGCTTAGGGCTTAGGGCTTAGGGTTTAGGGCTTAGGGTTTAGGGTTTAGGGTTTAGGGTTTAGGGTTTAGTTCCACTTGTTTTCAGACCCAAGGGCCCTGAAGTTTCAATGGGCGTAGCAACTAGGGCACCTACTTGGCTGTCTTGGTCAAGACAGCGATGCTGAATGATCTCTGATCGCAACCCAAAAACAAGACACCAAAGAATCAAAGAGTAATCCTTACCAGAGTCTCTGGGCCAAGCCAGAAAGAGCCAACGCCTCGCTCGAGCCTACAACGCGCCTACGTATGCCCTAATCCAGAAACCGTTAAACCCTAAACGCGCAACCCTAAACCCTAAACCCTAAACCCTAAACCCTAAACCCTAAACCCTAAACCCTAAACCCTAAACCCCAAAACCTAAGCACCCTCGAAGCTGGCCACTGCAGGTGAACTGCCCCTTGTGGGCAAGTTCTGCTGCAAGCCCCCTGAAGACGACATCCAGCCGAACAGCAAGGATCCTGCTTGGCTACCCCTGCCAGTTCCCTCTTCGGACCCCTGGCGGTGATGTTGTTCAGAACAAGCTAGCTGAATGCTGAGGAGCCCTAAGCCCTAAGCCCTAAACCCTAAACCCTAAACTGGCCCTAAACCCTAACCCCTAAGCACGAAACCCTAAACACTAAACCCGAAACCCTAAAGGTTCAATCCAAGAGCCGAGCAACTGCCAGGGTCCAGTCTAGAACTCCCCAGGAGTTCCTGCGAATGCACCGTTGTACAGTTCATGCGCTGGCACCGAATTGGCACCTGCATGTATTGTGACGGCCGTTGGGGTTTAGGTCCTAGGGTCCAGGATGTCGGGGCGATGGCTCACCCGTTTGAGATCTTCCCGGTGGCCATCGTAGCACGCGCGGGCTACTGGCACTTGCCAGCTGTGCCGCAGCTTTGCCTCTGCTCCTCGCGAGTACCGAGAGTGCTGTGTGCACAGATGTCATGAAAACCCATATTATCTCCGAGCCTAAAGCATCTAAAGCCTTTTGAAACCACGAAACCGCTGTGCGAACAGCAGCGGGTTGCAGCATCTTGCTTTTTAAATGCACTCGTTTCCTACTATTTGCTCAAGAGCCACCCAAAGAATCCAGAGATACGCTTCCTTACAAGGGGCAATACAGGGATTGCTATTTTTAAGGCTTGTTGTTTTTAGGGATCATGGTTTTGATTCTTGTTTCAGAGAGATTTTTTGGCGGGGGTTCTTAAAAGCAAAGAGTAGCCTCAAGCTGTGGCATGGTCTCAGATGACGATAGCCTCAGGAGGCCTGAGCGTGCCAAGGTCGGCGCAATTGTTCCAGTAGTCTGGGCCCTGCAGCGGGATTTTGGGGTTTAGGGTTTAGGTGTTTAGGGTTTGGGGTTTAGGGTTTAGGGTTTGGGGTTTAGGGTTTGGGGTTTAAAGTCCAGGGCATGACGCGGCTTGCTCCTACTCTCAGCGTTGTTTATGTTGACGGTCCTCCTGTTCGTCCCAAGATGAACGCACAGCCGAGCGTGTGTAACACTCGGCATGCTGTGAAGCAGGCCTTGGCGCTTGGCCGCAATACCGAGATTTTCGATCCCCGCTTGAAGTTGGCAGGTTTAGTGTTGAGGGTTTAGGGTTTAGGGTTTAGGGTTTCTAGCAGCCCTAGCATCACGCGCCGTCGTTCTACAGACGTGGCCCCAGTAGCAGGCCAAGTCAGCAGTAGAAGTGCTGGTGTTCTTTCGGGGACCTCCTCTGAGAGACACAGACTTGTAGGCAAGAGTTTGGGAGTTTCCCCTTATTATACTAACAGTCCTTCACAGGGATTATAGTACCCCCTAGTATAATCCCTGTTAGGGAGCTGTTCTTAATAGGGATTGTAGTACCCCCTATTATAATCCCTATTAAGGAGCTGTTCGTATAAGGGGGAACATCCCAAGCAAGCGTTGTCAAGCGTCAGGACCAGAGGTCCTCGCAGATTTCCCAGACACGCGTACACGGCACCTCTGGAACCGGAAAAGCCAGGGGGGTCCACTACATCTTCTCCCTGCTCGGGTGGGGATTGAGGGTTTCTGACTTAATTAGGGTTTATAGGTTTAGGGTTTAGGGTTTAGGGTTTCGGGGTACGACCGCAGGGAGCATTTCAGCATTCTTAAGGCACACCTACAGCATGTCTTCGGGTCTTCAACCAGCGGCAGCTGTTGAAGCGACCTAAGGCTCATATGGGCAGTAGCGTGGCAGGGTTTATGGTATACTTGGAGGTTCATTGGTGGTTATAAGCAGGGGGTACGTACAACCCCACCTATAACTACTCATGAACCTCCAAGTAGGGTTCTGTGTCCGCCTGCCTTCATTTTCATAGGGCTTACATAGGGGCTGTATGGGGGAATTAGATTAAGCGCACCTGCTAGGGGTCCCTCCTTATACCCCATTACTTATAGTAAAACTGTTCGAAACTAGTTCTAGGGGCACCCTGCGTGCTGCTTTACTGCTTATGCAGCAGCACTTGTGGATCCTCCCGCAGGCACGTGTAACATGAATATATGTATATACACATACAAGTGTATGTGTTTCTGTTTGCATGTATACGTATCTGTATAGAGTTAAGTGTCTTACAAACTTCGCAAAACACCCGTTTGAAGTTATTTACTTCCAATTGGCGCTCCAGGGATATTCTGTGGGATAAAGTGCTGGGACATCTAAACCCTACACCCTAAACCCCAAACCCTAGACCCTAGACCCTAAACCCTAAACCCTGAACCCTAAACCCCACACCCTAAACCCTAAACCCTAAACCCCAAACCCTAAACCCTAGACCCTCAACCTCAAACCCTAAACCCGAAACCCTTATAAGTAGGTTCTCTCCCCAGGTGAAGAGCGTCCAGGCGGCGCTCATTCCGCAAATCAACGGCATGAAGCTTGGCCTCGACTTCGTGTTCAGGGTTCAGGGTTCAGGGTTTAGGGTTTAGGGTTTAGGGTTTAGGGTTTAGGGTTTAGGGTTTAGGGTTTAGGGTTTAGGGTTTAGGAGTGCAATTAAGCCCTACTTGGAGGTTCAAGGGTAGTTGTAAGTATGGTGTTGAAGTAGGGTGAGTATAGGTACAACTGCTTATAACCTTAACTCCCCATTTTGTCCTAGTAAGGAAGAATGTTTTTTTTTGGCTGGTGCTTAAGCAAATAGTAGTTACCCTAAACCATAAACCCTCAACGCTAATCCCTCAACTAGTAGTTTAGGGTTGCGACAAAGTGTGCCCCCCCAAAGCCTTCGCCCTAAACCCTAAACCCTAAACCAAAAACCCTAAACCCTGAACCCTAAACCCTAAACCCTAAACCCTGAACCCTATACCCTGAACCTTGAACCCTGAACCCTAAACCCTAAACCCTGAACCCTAAACCCTGAACCCTGAACCCTAAACCCTAAACCCTAAACCCTAGGGATTGAAAGGAACGTGGTTGGCCTCGTGTCCATCCCTGGGATGATGTTGCGGCCTCAGTTGGTACCAAGTGCGTCGGCTCTAGCCCTGGGCATAAGGCTTTTAGGGTTTAGGGTTTAGGGTTTAGGGTTTAGGGTTTAGGGTTTAGGGTTTAGGGCTACCACAGCATTCTGGCCGGAGGGCTAGAACCTTTCCACCCCCGTAAGAACTCTCAAGTTTCAGGGCCGGCGCTGTCTGTGCTTCTGTTCTGCCTGCTCGCTTGGGCTCGCTCAGGCAGCCCTAAACCCTAAACCCTAAATCCTAAACCCTAAACCCTAAACCCCAAGCCAGAAACTAAGGCTTCTTGACTTGAGAGACAGGTTGAGACCGTCGTACACAAGAAACGGGCTGTCTGTGTTTTGGAGCAAGTGAAGGATGGCTCTGAAGTACCTAAACCCTGAACCCTGAACCCTGAACCCTGAACCCTGAACCCTGAACCCTGAACCCTGAACCCTGAACCCTGAACCCTAAACCCTAAACCCTAAACCCTTAACCCTAAACCCCAAGCCCAAAACTCTGGCGGCCCTACGCCTAGAATTCCGCAGTTCCTTTCAGGACTGGGCAGATCTTGGGCGGGGCGCCGCCGATGAAGGCTGCGCGCTACCAGATTGCCTGGAAGCCCGGAGACCAGGTCATGGGTAGCTAAAAGTAAGGTTTGGGGTTTAGGGTTTAGGGTTTGGGGTGTGGTGTTTAGGGCTACCTGGAGGTTCACGGGTAGTTACAAGTAGGGTTAGAAGTACCCTCGAACACGGTTAGCACAAGTTATAAATCTAGTTACCGTACATATAACTCACTTATTGCTACCCGTGAACCTCCAAGTAGCCACGGAATCATTACGCCTTGAACTTACCCTAAACCCTAAACCCTAAACCCTAAACCATAAACCCTAAGCCCTGAACCCTAAACCCTAAACCCTAAACCCTAACCCCTAACCCCTAAACCCTTTCTGGGGCCTTCTAAAAAAAACTTTGAGGCCCTCCCATGAGCTCCCAAGCGCGGGGTTTTGCCTTCATAGAGCTGGGGTTTAGGGTTTAGGGTTTAGGGTTTAGGGTTCAAATCCGAAACCCTAAGCCCTAAACCCTGAACCCCAACAGGCAACATTTTTGGGAAGCGACTGCGAAATGGGGGGGGCCTGGAGAGGTGCTGCCGCCATACAGGGTTTAGGGTTTAGGGTTTAGGGTTTAGGGTTTAGGGTTTAGGGTTTAGGGTTTAGGGTTTAGGGTTTAGGAGATCTTCTGCCTCTCTGCAGGAAGATGCCCTAGATTCTAGACCCCAAGCCCTGAACCCTCAACTCACAAGGTCATCCTCTTCCTCATCTCGGGCTGCGCCTTCCTGTCGGTCTGCATGATCTGCGCAGGTGCCTCAGTCGTTTTCGCGTTTGTGCAATCCCGGGATTGTCATTCTGGGTATTCAGGGCTCGCTAATCTATCTCTCTGGCAGTTGTATGCAGAAGGCATCCATGGTTTCAAGACCATTCGAGTTTAACCCTTGCGGGCCTCAAGGGTTTGAAGGTTTCAGGTGCTTCGGCTGGAGCGAGGGTTCCAAGATTGGAGGAAGTCCGGGTTGGATGCTTTTTAAGGCCTTTGGGGATCAGGAGAGCCAAGCCCTGCGCATCCCTTAACCTCTAGTTTTCTTCCTGGGATCCAAGGCTGCCCCCTAACTTAGCTACTGTACCCCAAGAAGTATGTCCCAAGTGGCCCCTCAATGAGCCTTGTTAGGCCGTGCTTGTTTCTCTTGCAGGTCGGTACTTTCTGGGTTCATGGGTAGCTGCAAGTGGGGGTCAAAGTACCCTGATAAACCCTACATCCCATGATCCCTGGCCCCTAGAATCCCTCCCCTACACCCCTCTCAGAGAGCCCAAGGCCCCTAGGGGTGTAGGGTTTAGGGTTCAGAGTTCAGGGTTCAGGGTTTTTAGGGTTTAGTTCAGGGTTTAGGGTTCAGGGTTTAGGGTTTAGGGTTTAGGGTTTGGGGTTTGGGGTTTAGGGTTTAGCAGCCTGCTGCAGTCGCGCACGAGGCTTACACCATCCAGGCCTTCTTTGACGAGAGCGGCCGGCACGATGACAGCTCGGCCCGCAGCCCGGTTCATGGCCTTGTGATCCCTTAGACCCCTCGAAAACCCCTGAACCCCCTAGAAACCCCTGAGCCCTAAACCCTAAATCCTAAACCCGAAACCCTAATTCCTAAACCCGCAACCCTAAACCCTAACTCCTAAACCCTAAATCCTAAACCCTAAACCCCTCAGAAGGTCCGGCTGTTGCAGGGCAGGGTCTCAGTCGTGGGGTGCTTGCAAGCCAGGGTGCCCACAATACTTAGGGTTTAGGTTGAGACCTCGCCTCCTTGAGCTCTCCAAGCTCAACCCTAAACCGCTGTTTTTGTGTCGCTGGTTGCGATATTTTTCTCTCACCCCCCGAAGCATAGAGTTGCTCTTCTCGGGTGTGTTCTGTTGAGGTTCCTGTTTGGGGTTCAGAGTGTGGGGTGGGCTTGAAGCTTCTGCTCACGGCCATGAAGACGACCCTAAACCCTGATCCCTGCCTGGAGGTTCATGGGTAGTTATAAGCCGAGTTACTTCTCATCGCCTTAACCCCCCCCCCCAAAAAAAAAAAACAAAACAAAATAAACAAGAAATGAAAATCATTCTTCCTGAAAAGGGCAATGCAGGAACTGCTATGCATTTTTTTTGGAGGGGGTCTTTTAAGCAAATGGTAGTGATGGGTAGCCGTGAGTCGGGTCATGTGAGGCTAGAACCACTTGCAAAAGTCCAGCTTCCCTTCTTTCTAACCCCGCCTTGAACTACCCCTGAACCTCCAAGCAGGGTTCCCATGAATGTTTTGGGGTATGAAGGTTGAGGTGGGCGCACCCTACATACAAGGCCCCGACCTCAAAACTCTCACGGAATAAGCCCTAAAGCGCACATTTTTTTGAAGAATAGCCCCTACAAGCCCTTCGAAGCCCTCTTCGAAGCCTTCGAAGCCCCCTTCGATTCCTTTGAAGCCCTGGAAGCCCCCTTCAAAGCCCTTCAAGCCTCCCAAAGCCTTCCCTTCCTTTCGAAGCCCTTGAAGCGCCCTTCGAAGCCGAACCCCAAAAACCCTAAACGTCACTAGCTTTGTCAGCTCAGATCACGCCGCAGTCGCGCCTGAACGTCTCCAAACTGTGGAGTGCCCAGCATGGGCAGCCAGGGAGGAGGGTTCAGGGGCTGCTTGAAGGTTCATGGGCAGCCTAAAAAGGGCTACAGCCGATGAAACGCGGAGTTGCTACCCGTGAATCTGCCACAGAGAGGGGTTCACGGTTCAAATAAGGTGCGAGCAGCCAAATTGCCCCAACGAACCCCAGATAAGTATACACCAGCTCTGCACGCACCTGTGTTCTTTGCGAGCGAGGACGTCCACGTGGCGCGATCTACACCGGGTTGTGTATTAGCCAAGCTACCAGCACCCTAAACCCTCAACCCTAAACCCTAAACCCACAGCAACAGCATGATGCCATTGGCATGAGAAGATGCAGCTGGCCCTGTTG
The DNA here is from genome assembly GCA_905221605.1 of Symbiodinium natans. Taxonomy (NCBI): domain Eukaryota; class Dinophyceae; order Suessiales; family Symbiodiniaceae; genus Symbiodinium; species Symbiodinium natans. The sequence goes on along the minus strand of CAJNDS010001646.1, from coordinate 126,211 downwards.
CCGCCTGAGGCGACACCCCTCAAGCAAGCCCAAAGCTCCAAAACCAACCGTGGTTTAGGGTCTATAGGGTCTAGGGTCTAGGGTCTAGGGTTTAGGGTTTAGGGTTTAGGGTTTAGGGCTAAGGGTGTAGGCATTAGGGTTTCGGGTTACCCCAAGCCACCCTCAAATTGGAAGGAGGGCTCTTAGTGCTCAGGTTTGACGCCATCAAAGCGGGCCGGGGGACGCCCAAAGTGGCCTCAGCCGGAAGCCCAAATTCTGCCGGCTGTGGGGGCTTTGGGTCCTAGCTAAGCCCTAAACCCTAAACCCCAAACCCCAAACCCTAAACCCCCAAACCCCAAACCCCAAACCCTAAACCCTAAACCCCAAACCCCTAACCCCGAAACACAAAACCCCTACACCCTTTGGGTGTATGGATGAGGGACCTTAGGGGTTTTGGGGGTTTAAGGGGTTTGAGGGTCCACTAGGGCCTTTGCGGGCTTATGGACTTTCAGGCGTAGCTGGTACGCGTAGCATCTACAGGGCTCAGGGGCTCCTCCTTAGTTTTCAATCCCCGCCTTCCTGTCCTTGTTGGGGTGCTGGTTGAGGGTTTAGGATTTAGGGTTCAGGGTTACGTTGTAGGGTGTCTTTCCTCCGACTTCGCGTTGCGCAGGGCGCGCTTCACCCTTTTCGGGCACTACGCACTACGCACCCCCTCCAAACCCTAAGGCTTAAACCCTAAGGTTTGAACTCTAAGGTTTAAGACCTAAGATTTGAGTCTCAAGGTGTAAAAGTCTATACGTAAACAGAAGCATGTAGGGTTTTGGGCTCAGGGGGCTTTAGGTTCCAAGATTCCAAGATTGACTCATTAGGGAGGATGCGGGCTTCGGCAGCAAGGTACTGGCAGCCCTAAACCCTTACCCGCAATTGGGAAGGGACGTGGGCGTATGTAGCAAGGTACAAGTAACCCTACAACCTAACCCTACACTCTACACCCTAAACCCTAAACCCCTAACCCCTAAACCCTGAACCCTAATATACCCTAATAAACCCTAAACCCCTAAACCCTAAACCCTAAACCCTAGACCCTAAACCCGAAACCCTTCTTCAAGCTGACGCCAAGGGTGCCCAGCAGCCACTCCTCGCGGAGCCCGGGACTTAAGCTTCTCTGGGGGGTTTAGGGTTTGGGGGTTGGGCTTTAGGGTTTAGGGTTTCGGGTTTAGGGTTTAGGGTTTAGGGTTACCGGCTACTTGGAGGTTCATGGGTAGTTATACGTGGGGTTGTAAGTAGGGTAACTATACTTGTAGCTGACTACAGCCTTATCAAGGGTACCCAGAACCCTATCTATAATTAGCCATGCACCTCTAAGTAGGGGTTAAGAGGCTCTTAGAAATATTGTGTGGAGTGTGAAGGGCCAACCTAGCATACCATCGGGGGCTGATCTGAATAGCGGGCTTTCCTGGCAGCGGAAACGCCCCCAAAATGGCCTATTATTGGGTCCACACCCATACAGCCCCCAAGCCGTAAATTTGAGATAAACCGTACGCATGACATGCAAGCCCTAAACCATCTACATATCTTTAGGAGATCATCCCCCAAGCCGCCACCATCCCTGAGCCCGGTAAAGCGCTAAACCCTCCGCCGCATCTCCCGGAGTCTACTCCTCCAAGGCACCCCTGAAGTGCTCACAGCCGACTTATGGGGATCAGGGTTTAGGGTTTAGGGTTACGGTTTAGGGTTTAAGGTTTAGAGTCTATATAATCCCCACGGTTAACCTTTAGTTCCTAGACTACTGGACAACTAAACTAAGCCCTTTGTCTAGAGAATTCAGCCAGTTTGAAGAAGCACAGTCTCAGCCTGTATTACATGTCATCAGCAGGCCAAGTGTGACATGCACTGAACGACCTGGAACTGGAACCGCAAGCCTCAGTTATATATGACGGTGCAGCGGATGCGCTTAACTTTCGCGCACGACTTCAGTGTTTTGAACTGACAGATTGAGAACTATTTTCCAATGCGTGCTGCTCTGTTGCACGAGTCTTGGCCAGCCGCCGTCCGCAAAGAAAACAGATTTCACGCTTCATCGTCGAGACTCGCTGGGAAGTTGGAGCACGATGTTGCATCACGGCATATGTCGCTGCTACAACGACTCGTCGCAAACCCTTTAAAATGCCGTCTCCGCATCGAAACCTACTCCCAAACACTCCTGGGCCCTAAGCCCTAACCCCAAAATCCTAAACCCTAGACCCAAAATCCTAGCCCCCCCCCCCAACAATTGTCTTTTCATGAATCCTAGGCCCCCGAAATCCTAAAGTCTCCAAAAAAACCTTAAGCTCTCAAATTGTTTTCCCCCCTCTCCCCCCAAGGGCCGCGGAGCCCCTCGCGATGGTCCGCTCGTGGCCCTCGCAGTCCCAGCCAGGCTTTGGGAAACTTGGGGATGCGAGGGTTGAGCGGGCTTAATGGAGTTTAGGGTTTAGGGTTTATAGGAGTTTAGGGTTTAGGGTTTTAGGGTTGAAGGGGTTTAGGCGGTTTAGGGGTTTAGGGTTTGCAGGTTTTAGGGTTTTAGGGATTTAGGTTTTTAGGGTTCTAGGGTTTTAGGGGTTGAGGGTTGAGGGTTCTTGGGAACTTAGGGATTTCGTGTCTAGGGCGTTAAGGAATTGGGGAATTTAGAATGTGGAGTGTAGAGTGTGTTCAGAGTCTTAGGGGCTTAGGGCTGTAGGGTTTCCTAAACCCTGCATCAACACAGCAGGTGCGAAGGTGCTGGACGTGGCAGTGGAGGGGAAGGTGAACAAGGTTCGCCCCCTCAAGGCGCCTGTTAGGGTTTAGGGTTTAGGGTTTAGGGTTTAGGGCCCATCGAGCCTCTTGCTGTGTGTGCCTCGCATGATCCGCTCTCTTAAATCGCGGCCCCGTCTTGCACAGCCCGTTACATCGCTGAGGGGGTGTAGGGTTTAGGGTTTAGGGTTTAGGGTTTAGGGTTTAGGGTTTAGGGTTTAGGGTTTAGGGTTTAGGGTTTAGGGTTTAGGGGGTTTAGGAACCATCAACTCAGGTGTGCCACGAATTGGGAGTACACACTGGTGGAGGGTAGGATCCCAGAGAGCTGTGCTTGGGCTACCGTGGCTCCCAGCACACGAAGGGGCTTAGGGCTTAGGATGGAATCTTCTTGCTGATCGTGTCCGAGATGCCTTCTGCTGGGTACTGCGCTGATACTGGTGGCTCAGCCAGATCTACGCATCTCTAGCCTGCCCTGTTTTACACGTTCGCGGGGATGGGGGACTAAAGCATCGGAATGCCTAAGCGAGCCCTGCACCTCTAAGAGGAGTGAGCGAAACCTTCGTCTAAACCCCCCGACGTCTGGATCGCAGGTGTGCTTTCCAGTTCTCGCGGGCGAGGCAAGGGGGACAGTGATGACAGTGTGTGTGTGTGTGGCTATGGGTTTTAAGGTTTGGTGTGGTTTAGGGTTGCGGGCTTCTTGTAGCCCGCCACCCCCCAGGCAGCCCTAATTCCCACAATGTCCCAGGTTCTGCGCACCTGTCGTAACTTCCGGCACCCTAAGACTGACATACACACCCCTGCCATACTCCGTTCGTGCGGTTTTCTTTTGTATTTCTTTTCCTTATTCTGATCTAGACTTCCTGTAAGAGCTTATGGTTATTGCCTGTGTTCTTCCTGTAAGAACTTCTGGGTATCAAAGCCTTATCCAAGGCCATAAATCCGAAAGAAGGTCCCGAAACCCTGAACCCTGAACCCTAAACCCTAAACCCTTTTGCCGTCAGGTCCTGTGCATCATGGGGCCCAGCGGCGTGGGCAAGAGCACTCTGCTGCCACGACCTCAGAGAAGTGGTGGCAGGGTTCAGGGTTCAGGGTTCAGGGTTTAGGGTTCAGGGTTCAGGGTTCAGGGTTCAGGGTTCAGGGTTAGGTTTTACGGTTTAGGCTTCGTGAACATGAGAGGACGGCTTCATGTCCTCGGAAGGGTTTGCACCACCGCAAAGGACTGCTGGATGGCAATTTGCTCTGGACCCCGAGTCACGCAAGGTGTTAGGGGCGAAGGAGCATATCTCCAATGAGAGTCATGCTGACAAGGCAAAACTCTTAAAGGATGTTATGGCGATGAGCAATGTGAAGCCAGACGTCCTCATACACGACGATATGTGTCACTTTGAGAAGTTCGTCAAGAAGCAGAATCACAAAGACTTCATGGACATCAAATACTGGCTCGTCGATCTCTTCCATTGCAAGAACCACCTCTGCAATAAGAAGGAATGGCATCCTTGTGAGCACAAACGTTGCAAGCACATCAGAACCAAATGTCGGAGTCCTTCAATGCATGGATTCGTCCACTTAATTTCTTTCTGAACTCGTTGAATGCCCACAGTCACAGGTTCTGGGTTCGAGAGGCATGTCTCTTTTACAACACTCACTTACCGGCCATCAGTGATCTCTTCACAGGCGATCTAACGCTGTTTCTCGGAGTACAATCAGAGGGAAGAGCCGGAAAGTTTTGAAGCGTCCATCGGTCCAGAAGCGGCCGGCAGCCATGAAAGCATTTGTCCGAAAGCGGCCGGCGAGTCGTAGGTGAAGCCCATATGCTTATCGTCAGAAGCAACAGGATCACAGAATCAACGCTCTGAATCTGCCGAAACCTGCAAGTGCCACATACACCACATACATGACTCACACAAAGCACACCAACAGACACACACGCACAGCCATCCACTCCCGAGAATTTAGGGTTTAGGGTTTAGGGTTTATAGGGTTTATAGGGTTTATAGGGTGGTTTATAGGGATTATAGGGTTTATAGGGTTTATAGGGTTTATAGGGTTTATAGGGTTTATAGGGTTTATAGGGTTTAGGATTTAGCGTTTAGGGTGTGTGGGGTTTCGGGTTTAGGGTTTAAAGGTTGATGCCCTCGGCCCCTAAGCCCTGAAGAAGAAGTGCCGGATTTCAGGGAGATTCGCTTTGCTTTCCCCAAATTCCAAGCATCCGGCACCCGAACCCGACACCCGTAAACCTAGCCCTGAGCCCTGAACAATCCTAGCCCCTCAAACCCTGAACTAAACACAAAACCCTATATCCCCAATACGAAGAACGAGATAGTAGTTGTAGAAACAGGAAGATAGTCAACACCGTGTCAACAGGAAAATCATGCATACTCCATAACCCATCCTACTTATAGGAAAACAAACCTCAACCCTAAACCCTAGACCCTAAACCCTAAACTCATGAACCTCCAAGTAACCCTTCAGGAAGTGGATCGCCGATCTCACGCGGCACGAGAGCGCCCAGCGGCCGCCTCGGCATCCAGTCGACTTTGCGGCTTTGGGGTCTTAGGGGTTTAGGGTTTAGGGTTTAGGGTTTAGGGTTTAGGGTTTAAGACCTTATCCTGCTAAGTGGTTGCGTGTCACCGCGGCTACATGGGCAACTTCTTCGAGGTACTTTGGTGCGTCTAACGCAGGGCCGTAAGGAAGCTTGAGGCAATAGCGGGTCTGTGGTGCCCTTAGACGTCCGGGGCTGCGTGCGCTACACTGGTGCGCTCCTACGAGTTTATCCTAGTAGTAGAGTAGGTAACCTTTAACCTTTTTGGGTTAATATAATCTCCTGTATAACCCCAAAGGTTAACCTTTAAAACCCCTAGGTACTGGACAACTAAGTTATAATTTTGCTGAAGTGGCCGGGGGGGATTTTTGAGATGCATCGTGGGGATGGATCATTGCAATTCTGAGGAAGTCCAAGAGTAAGCGCGAGTCATCAGCTCGTGTTTTTTTGTACATGTGCTTTAGGGGGATGTTGTTTCAGGGGTTTAGGGCTTTTAGGGAGTAGGGAACAGGGGTAGGGTTAGGGTTCTGGGTGTGAGGTTTGGGGGGGTTTTGGGCTTAGCCAGTCTGCCTCGGGGCTTTTTCCGCGAGCAGGATGTCCGTCGCTGGACGAGACAAAGGTGCCATGCTGCCACGTCCTCGGGTTTAGGGTTTAGGGTTTAGGGTTTAGGGTTTAGGGTTTACGGTTTAGGGTTTAGGTATTAGGGTTTAGGTGCGCACCCTTGATTTTGCAGGGCTTCGCGTGAGCCACTACTCGTACCTTCTTGTAGAGCAGGTGTTTTTTGTTGGGACCCGAAACCCTACACCCTAAACCCTAAGCCCTAAACCCTAAGCCCTAACCTTTAATCCCTAAACCCTAAGCCCTAAACCCTAAGCCCTAAGCCCCAGGCCCTAAACCACTTCGCACTTCGTGTCTACGGTTGAACGAGGAGTCCTCGAGAAAGCTTCGTCCAGTCACGTTGGACGCCCGAACCCCCAAAAAGCCCTAAACGAATCAGAAAGTCTAATCCCTAAACCCTAAACCCTCAACCCCAAACCCCAAACCCTAAACCCCAAACCCCAAACCCTAAACCCTAAACCCTCCCCCCCCAAAAAAAAACAAACCAAAAGCGGCCCGGCCACCCAAACCACACCCAAAATCTCCCCCCCCCCCCCCCCCCCCACCCCGCAGAACAAAACAGAAAACCCAAAAACAGCCCCCCAAAAAAGCCCTCGGAACTGCAGGCCGCAGGACTGGCGAAGAGAGGCCTGCAGCCCTGGAAAGGGCGTAGGGTTCAGGGCTTAGGGCTTAGGGCTTAGGGTTTAGGGTTTAGGGTTTAGGGTTTGGGGTTTGGGGTTTAGGGTTTAGGGTTTAGGGTTTAGGGTGTAGGGCTGTTTAGGCCGAGGGGTGCAGGGCGTAGGGGTTTAAGATTTGTTCGCGCAGGTCCTCTACGTCCACCAGGTCAAAGCACCGCTGCCGGGGACCCCTCGCAAGCTCATCCAGGCCTTGGGAGTCGGGTTTAAGGTTTAGGGTTTCGGGTTTAGGGTTGAGGGTTTAGGGTTTAGGGTTTAGGGTTTAGGGTTTAGGGCAGCACCCACCGAACTTGGCTTTCTTCTGGACTTTAACCTTTTGGGTTTTTGGTAGAAACCACACTAGGGAGCCTGAAAATTGAGCTTTAGGAGGGCCAAGGGAACCCTGATCCCTCAAGCCCCTGATCCCTACACTTGCTGGTGGAACTGAGGTCAACCTCAGCCCAGAGGCACCAAACTCGAGACTTAAGCCGAAACTTCCAAACCCCAAACGGTCTCTCAACCCCACAGCCCTGAACCCTGAACCCTAAACCCTAAACCCTGTCCTCACCAGGGCCTTCAGAAGCTCAAGGCGCGCGCCGGGCTTCCGGCCTTGTCGGTGGAGCCGCTGGCCCAGATCTGTCATTTTGTCTCATTTTCGTATTTACTCCTTTTTGTATACTTTGCATCATGAGATACATATATAACAACAAAGAGAGAAATAAAGCAGTTGCTCGTGACTAAACAAATATTAATAACTATATATATATACACATATACACACATGTTTTTGTGTTGGGGGTGGCGGGGCCTGGGTGGGGTGTGGAGTGTGGGGTGGGGTGTGGGGTGGGGTGTGGGGTGGGGTGTGGGGTGGGGTGTGGGGTGGGGTGTGGGGTGGGGTGTGGGGTGGGGTGTGGGGTGGGGTGTGGGGTGGAGTGGGGTGGCTGTTTTTTCTTTTTAGTGTCTCTGGGTGTGTGTCTGTGTTTTTTTTCCTTCCTCTCTCTTTCTCTCGTCTGTTCAAGGGTTGTCAGCTTTGAGATGTTCACGTTTGCCTTGTTTTTCAGGGTTTAAGGTTTTGTGGGCCTTCAAAGGCTGCATGGGTGGTTATAAGCAGGGTTCGTAAGCAGGGAGACTATAACTTTCACTGTTATAGCTGTATTTGGGGTACTTACAACCCTATTTAATGCTACCCATGAACATTTGAGCAACCTCTGTCTCTTTCATGAAAACGGGCTTGTCATGTTCCCGGCACTTTCGGGCCTTCTCTCTCCGCGGCAGCGATAGCAGACGATAGCAGACGCCCTCCGCCCAAGACCCTTGAGAATCCAAGGCTCCGGTTGCAAACTTGAATCAACGTTTTAAGGCATCAGCGATAGCTTACACGGACACGGTTATGATGGAGGGGCTCGGGTCGCGGCACTACGGGGCCCCACATCCCAAGCCCAAAGCCCTGGACCCGCTTCCTGGGTGCATCGCCCGAGGCCTCTCGTCACCCAGATCGGCCCGGAACTTGGGTTGTAGAGTAGAGTGGTTTAGGAAGTGTTTGGGGCTTGTATTGCTTTTGTAAGCCCGAAGCTCTAAACTCTCACCCGGTTGTGCTGGCTCCAGGTTGGGTTTTTAAGCAGAACTGAGCATATCATGGTGTGTTGCAGCAGATTGTGGTGAGTGAGTTTAATTATCATGCACTCAATTCTATAGTACATATTGTATGCTTTGTATTCTATAGTATGTTATTTTATATAGTTCAGAATACTTCATATAGCAAGTGATAGATTTTGCTTTGTATACCATAGCAGAAAGATAGCCATCATCGTGTCACAGTCTGTTATAGTAGCCTTGCCGGATGCTGTAGTATGTACTCACCCGGCCATTGCTGAACATGACCCTTCCGATTCAAGATCCAATGTTTGAAGGCGTGCTCATGGGCTCACGAATTTGAGCCTCTTGCTTCAGGGCTTCATGAACAGGGTGACGGCGGTACACGGTTCGTGTCCTTTGTGGTAACCAGAGCTTCCAGGAAACTACGGTCACAGAGATTCACAAAGGGACCATGGTTTGGAAGGTTCAGGGTCAGGTCTTTCAGACGTTTTTTCATTGGAACAGTGCAACTCCATTCTTGCTTGTGGTCACTGGCTTGCACGTCCCCGCTCTTCAAAAACCGAAGCCCTTCAGGAGTGTGTAGGTTGCCCTAAACCCTAAACCCTAAACCCTAAACCCTAAACCCTAAACCCTAAACCCTAAACCCTAAACCCTAAACCCTAAACCCTAAACCCTAAACCCTAAACCCTAAACCCTAAACCCTAAACCCTAAACCCTAAACCCTAAACCTAAACCATAAACCCTAAACCCTAAACCCTAAACCCTAAACCCTAAACCCTAAACCCTAAACCCTAAACCCTAAACCCTAAACCCTAAACCCTAAACCTGAAGCAGCGCAGGCCAAAGCTCAGCCTCCGCTCCGTTGCGCAAGTATGTCGTGTTGAGGGTCCTTAAACCCTTTAAGCCCTAAACCCTAAATCCTAAACCCTAAACGCTAAATCCTAAATCCTGCAAGCCCTAAGCCCTAAACCCTAAACCCCTTAAGCCCCACAAACCCAGAGGTTTGGAGGAAAGCATGCTCGACCGGCCCGTGGACCCAAGGGCGCAGGGGCTTTTTCAGGCTTTTAAAGGGCTTTCCTGAAGGGTTTAGGGTTTAGGGATTGTAGGGTTGCGGGTTTAGGGTTTTAAAGGGCTTGTCGGGAGTTACGTGGGGGGTTCGTTAAACTCTAAATTGTGGACGAAGCTTGCGCAGTGCACGGGGTGACATATGGAGCGATGACGTTTCTCCTGAAAGCCCTTTTTTTAACATAAAATCCCAAAACCCAAAACCCCCAAACCCAACAAACCAAAAACCCAAAACAAAAAAACTCCAAAGGCCCTGGTCAGAGCTCTCCGGTGGCGAAGGCCAGCGGATGATGTTTGCCATTGCCGCTCGGCTGAGTTTAATTTTGCAGCTTCGGGTGTAGGGTCTCGGGTTTTAGGGCTTAGGGGTAAGGGTTTAGGGTTTCGGGCTTTAGGGTTTAGGGTTTAGGGCCTGTTTAGGGTCTCGTGTCTTCGATCTGAGGTACTTGGGTGATGATGACGTAGGCTTTGAGGGTCCAGAGTTTCTTGGATTGAGGTCTGGGGCTTGGAGTAATCTTGAACGAAGCCGACCCGCGCCCCTTCCCTTCCAGTGTGGCCTGGATTGGGTTGTCTTTTCAGGCGGGAGGCCTGGTGTGTTGGGATTTGCAGATGTCGTATTGGGCGGCTGGGAGGCCTATTGCTGGTTCGTTGAAGCTTTTGGTGAACTCCTCGACCCCTCAGCCCGAAGCAAGGGTTCCAAACGCTGAGCCCCTGAAGCCCCTCAGCCCCCTCAAACCCCTGAAGCCCCCTGATCCCCCCTCAACCCCCCTGAAGAGCCCCATGAGCCCCCTAAGCCTCGATGAGCTCCTCCCTGCCCCCGGAAATTTCCCAAAACCGGAACCCAGGCCCTCTCGACCAACCCCAAGTGCTTGGTCTTGGACGAGCCAACCAGCGCCCTTGACGAGGCGCCCCCTGTTTGGAAGCCTTTTGGCTTTGTAAGTAGGGCTAGGGTTAGGAACTAAGGTGGTTTGTGGGGATTATGGTAGGGCTTCTAGGGGACACGAAGGAGACTTACTAAGTCAAAGGAGCTTCTAAGTGACCTGTTTTGGGGTTAGGGTTTCTAGGGATTTGGGGGAGTTCGGGATAGGCGCAGGCAAAGCCTGAATCCCAAATCCCTAAACTATCCCTAAACCCCAAACCCTAAACCCCAAACCCCAAACCCCAAACCCGAAACCCGAAACCCGAAACCCGAAACCCTAAACCCTAAACCCTAAACCCTAAACCCTAAACCCTAAACCCTAAACCCTAAACCCCAAACCCTAAACCCTAAACCCTAAACCCTAAACCCCAACCCCCAAACCCTAACCCGTGTGCCCCCTGCATGCTTCCCTGTAAAGCATCACATCAAGACCAAGTCCCTGTCTTGGCACGGATGCTTTGAATAATCAGGGCTCAGGGCTAACCAAGGTTTAGGGTTTAGGGTTTAGGGTTTAGGGTTTAGGGTTTAGGGTTCAATCAGGGTTTAGGGCTCAGATCTCCCCGCAATGAGAGGCCTCCAAGATGATGGTCGAGGAGGTGCTGAAGAAGCGAGGCAGGGTCAGCTGAGGGGCGCGATGGTAGTTTCACCCCTTTGCTGTTTAGGGTTTAGGGTTTAGGTTTTAGGGTTTAGGGTTTAGGGTTTAGGGTTTAGGGCTACTTGGAGGTTACCTTGGGATGTTCCCTCTTATACTAACAGTCCTTAACGGGGGGATTTTGTACACCCGATTATAATCCTTATTAAGGACTGTTAGTATAAGAAACTCTACCCGCGGGTAGTGAAAACGTGGGGTTATATGTAGGGGAACTGTACTTATAACCTTATTTAGGGTACTTATAACCCTACTTTTACGTACCCATGAACCTTCAAGTGCCCCTGGTGATCCTCTATGGTGGTTTCCGCAAATCGGGGTACCCTTTTTTTGGGGACTCCCTTTAAGGGGGGTTCTAGTCTATGCGTGGTAGAAGAAAGTACCCATGTTTTGGGAAATGCCCATATGTTTTCCAGCAAGCCTTCTGTGAGCTAAGGAATGCATAAATCCTGCATCCTAAACTTCTGAGGTTGTATGAACATAAGGTCTTCCTGCCTGGGCCAGGCCTAAACCAGTTCTAAGCGTTAAGGGCCGAGAGACCTCCGCCATAAACCTTAAACCCTAAATCCCAAACCCCAACCCTAAACCCCAAACCCTAAACCCTAAACCCCAAACCTAAACCCTACATACACCCTACATAAACCCTCAAACCCTCAATCCTAAACCCACAGCATGCTGTGAGCAGGCGATGGATCCTGTGTCATCATGGCCACGCACGACGTGAAGCAAGCCGAGCGCGCCCGGGCCCCCTTCAGGTGGCATGTGAGGTTCAGGGTTAAGGGTTTGGGGTCTAGGCTTTAGGGTTCAGGGTTTAAGGGTTAGGGTTTTGGGGTTTTTGGGTTTGTGTGTTTTGGGGTCTGAGGGGTTTCAGGAGCTTGTAGGGCTTCAGGAGTTTTAGAGTTTTAGGAGTCTTGGGGTTTTAGGGTTTTACGGTTCTAGGGGTTTAGGGTCTCAGGGCTGTGGGAGTTTTAGGGTTTAGGGTTTAGGAGGGTTGGGTTTGAGGTCGAGGGTTTGGGGGTTGGGGATGCTGTGTCCAGGTGTTTTCTCGAACTTGGCGTTTTTTTGCCTCGTCGAGCGGGGGGTTCAAGGCCGGTTTTCCTGCGCATTGCGCTGCTCACCTTTCGCTGTCATGCTCCCCCAGCAAGTCCCTAAACCCTAAACCCTAAACCCTAAACCCTAAACCCTAAACCCTAAACCCTAAACCCTAAACCCTAAACCCTAAACCCTAAACCCTAAACCCTAAACCCTAAACCGTGAGTTACTTGAATTCCTTACACTGTAAAAGACGAAAGAACGAAGCCCTCGCGAAGTGATGAAACCCTGTGAGCCCCCATCGTCAACTGCGAAACGGGTTTAGGGTTTAGGGTTTAGGGTTTAGGGTTTAGGGTTTAGGGTTTAGGGTTTAGGGTTTAGGGTTTAGGGTTTAGGGTTTGCAAGCTCACTGAACCCTGAGCCCGAAACTTCCAAGCCACTTGACGCCAAGATTGGCACATCCCTGTGGACCTTCGTCCAAACTCCGTGAGGGCCGTTGTACAAAGGCAGATGTATTTCCCCCTTGGGGCCTTTGGTGTAGGGTTGCCGCGCGTTAAGGGTTCAAAGTTTGTGGCTTCGTGGCTTTAAGGCCTAAAGTTCACCTGCCAAGGCGTTCTCGGAAGGTTTGGGATGTAGGCGAATCGGCGAATAGGGTTTATCGCTGTTAAGTCGGTCCTGGGGATCTAACGGTCAGGTGCATCGATTTTCCCACCCGGCTAGAGCCAGGTGCAAGGAGCAGCGAGGAAAGGTGGAACAGTGCCGTCGTCGAGGTGTTGCATTCATTCCGAGTGCTAGAACGGTATGTTCAGGGTCCAGGGTTAAACTAGGACCCCGGGAGAAGGCCCTGTTTTCCTTTTTTAGGATGGGGGTTCCCTTATAATCTTAAAACCAGAAAGGGTACCCTTTTTCTTCCTAGGTTACTCCCGGGTCTAGTAAAGTTGCTTTACACGTCTGATCGGAGTATCAGGACAGGACCGATCCCTGGCAGTTTAGGGTTTAGGATTTTGGGTTTAGGGTTTGGGTTTAGGGTTTAGGGTTTAGGGTTTAGGGTTTAGGTTTAGGGGTTAGGGTTTAGGGTTTAGGGTTTTGGGTTTAGGGTTTAGGGTTTAGGGTTTAGGGTTTAGGGTTTAGGGTTTAGGGTTTAGGGTTTAGGGTTTAGGGTTTAGGGTTTGGTGTTTAGGGTTTAGGGTTTAGGGTTTAGGGTTTAGGGTTTAGGGCCACTGCTAGCTTCCATGCTGTGTTGACCTCAGGCAGCGGGCTCTCAAAGACTCAGACAGATTAGACAAGGCTCGCGGACACAATTCAACTGCCTACCCGGCACCCTTTGCCTTATTTACTACTTGCTTAAGAACCCCCAACAAAATTAAAAATATTCCTCGTTATTAAGGGTATAATAGGGATTATTGTTTTTTATTTTTTTGGTAGTCCCCCCCCCCCCCCCCCCCCCCAGCCCCCAGTGTCTCTGGCATGAGTTCTCAACCAACAATGAGCGGCGCAAATCCTAAATCCTGAGCTCTAAACATAATTAATAACCTGCGTGCTGCAATGCCATGGCCCCCAAAGCCAAAGCTCCCTGGCTCAATCGCTGGGTTGCGCATGCCGTCCCTCCTTATCCTTGTCATCGTGGAGTAATTTTTTTACATCTTCAAGGGTACTTAAACTCAATTTTAGTTTTTAATACTTTCCCAACCATGAACTAGTTTTGGTGGAAGCAGTGTTTTTATGCGAGCACTTGCTTAATGAGGCGAGGCATCATGACGAGGCTGTTTGGGCGTTCGAAGATCGATTTGTTGTGTGTTTGCAAGAAGAGATCTCAGGACACTTAGGACACTTCCTGTGCTGCTGAGGTGTGGAACAGCGAGCTTGTCGAGGCGTTGCGGTCAAAGGCTTCTGAGAGCCAGGCTCAGCTGTCCGATGCCTGGTATGCCTGGCAGCGGGCCGCCGAAGCAGTGCAAGCGGTTCGGAAGGACATCAAGCTCACGAAGACAGGGGTGGTGCAGAACCTGCCAAGGCCCAACGCACCGAATTGAAGAGTATGGCTGTCGAGCAAGTTAACCGTCGCCCGAACAATCTCCTGAAGACCAGTGTCAACACTATGGGGTTTTGACGTTTAGGGTATGGCAACACGTCCGCTGCGGACCATGTTTCTTTTCGAAACCTGCGGGCATGTTGGGCGAGAATCGCGCGCTCGCCTAGGGGCACACTGGCCTTCCTCGAAATTGTGCTCGCTTTTGGAGGTCTGTGACCGCGAAATGCGAAGCAGTCGTCGGTTTTGGACGTCTGGACTCACGACACGCGACACTGTCACTTTTGGACTGCTGGGCCACATGGGTCCCTCACTGCTTTGGGTCTATGCTGGCATAGAATTCACCCAGCAAAGGGAACCCTCCCTCCATTCCTGGTTTAAACTACTCGGTAGGCCCTGGGGACAGCCTATATTATTATCTTCCCTTATTGGGTTCTTGAGGATGGCATTCAGGAATTTTGTTCAGAGGGTTTTAGGGGCCATCCCAGAAGAGACATAAACCCTAAACCCTAAACCCTAAACCCTAAACCCTAAACCCTAAACCCTAAACCCTAAACCCTAAACCCTAAACCCTAAACCCTAAACCCTAAACCCTAAACCCTAAACCCTAAACCCTTGAAGGCAAGGGGCGTGCTTCGGGAAGCGAGCGCGCGACTTCTGCGAGGGCCTCATGCGCGGGACTGTGGCTGCGCCCGCACAGCAGGAGCCGGTGCCGGCCCTGATGGCCCCAGGAGGTCACCCCTACTTGATCCTGGGTTGGATTTACTACTATTTGCTTAAGAACCCCCCCCCCCCCCAAAACATAATCCCTCATTGCCCTTGTAAGGAAGAATGTTTTTTTGTTGGGGTGCTTAAGCAATTGGTAGTTTAGATTTTTAAAGTTCAGTGCTTAGGGCTTGTAAGTTGGGATGTTCCCCTTATGCTAACAGTCCTTAAGAGGGATTGTAGTACCCCCTAGTATAATGTTGGTTAAGGACTGTTAGTTCAAGAGGGAACAACTTAACTTATAAGGCTTAGATGCTTAAGCGCAGGGGGTGTTCATTCCTTGCGGAGGAATGGTTTTGTTGAAGCGTAGTCCCCAATGATTGCCTTCCTCAACCAAGGTCCTAACCCCGAACACTTAAGCCCCGCATGCCCTTACCCCTCACCTGAAGGCTCATGGCATAAGTAGGGTGTTGGGTTCAGGGTTTAGTTCAGGGCTCTTTGAAGGTTCGTGGGTAGTTATAAGTAGGGTTATAAGTCCCCGAAGTAAGGTTACAAGTATAGCTACCTGACGTAGAACCCCACTTCTAGCTACCCATGGAACCTCCAAGCAAGCAGAGGAACAAGATGGAGCACCGCGGAGGGGGCTACGCCATCCTCCGGGCTCTCTGGGATGCAGAGAAGCTGTGTTTTGAGCAGAAGCATGTTGTTTTATTTTCTTGGTTCTGGGTTCCTCTTACCTAACCTTTAGGGTTTTGAGCAGAAACATGTTGTTTTATTTTCTTAGTTCTGGGTTCCTGTTACCTAACCTTTAGGGTTTAGGGTTGAGGGTTTAGGTTGACGGAAGTACAATATATTCCCCTAATCCCTAGAGACATCCTTTAAACCGCTCGAAGCCTAGGAAAGGCTCCGGATATCTGGGCTTCCTCACCGTGGACCAACTCTGCCGCAGGGCGCAGGTGTACTGCAAGGAGCCACGTCTTGAGTGGCAGGTTTTTTTTGTTTGTGGCTAGCTTAGGTGGCGTTTCGAGAGGGCCTCGCAGGGTTGATGTGAAGTGTCGATGAGGAGCACATGGGTTCTGGCTTCTGGGGAGGCCGCGATCGGGGCCACGGATGGGACTCCAACCGATGCCTCCTGAACTATGGCCTGATCCAGAAAGACGCGCAGCGGTCTTGGGACAGCGGCTACCGCGCCCCCAAGGACCGGATCCGGCTCACCGAGGAAGGCCGCGCGTTCGTGCCGAAGATGCTGGAGAAGTTTGGCGACGCGGATGAGAACCTGCCCTTGTCACTGACCCCCAGCCAGCCCAGCCAAGTCAGCCAACTCAGCCAACTTAGCCAACTCAGCCAGCATGGCCCAGCTAGCCCGAGCCAGCGGAGCCTTAGCCAGCAGTCGGGTGGATGGAGCCAGGAGCTTCTCACGCCCAGGACGCCCGAGCGCCGGCCGCGGCGGCTAGACGAGGCCTTCACCCCAACACCAAAGGCCCTTCCCAAGAAGAGGGGCGTGCTGTCCTTCAGCCAGAGCTCTGAGGATGTGCTGGGCTTTCGAAAGTGGGCTTCAGAAGCAGCGGCGGGTGCTCGGCGAACATTTCGGCTGGGTTCGGAAAAGCAGATGCGACTGGAGCAGCTGATCGAGGAGCTGAACGAGTCTGGGGAGCTGGGGCACTTCAAGCATGGCATGGAAGGTGCTGGCCCTTTCCGTGTCCTGGCCGTGGTTAAGGTGAGCAGCCTCACCGCAATCAGCCCCAACTGCCACACCGGGCCCATGTCGGTGGATTCCAGCGATGCTGCTCCAACTCCGACGCAGCAGTCGCCGCAGCTGGCAACCACGCCGCCTGGGAAGAGGCTCCGATGCGATCACCTCGCACCTCCAGCCTCCAGCTCCATCTGTGAACCCGGTTTTCCTTTCTTTTCCTTTTCCACGTTCGCTTCCCAAACCCTAGCAGTCCAAACAAGCCTGCACCCAACCTAGGCCTCGTGGCTTACAGAGGAGCCATCTCGTCCGCCGAAATCCGCCTCGCCACGCCAGGAGGCGCGCCGAATAGAAGGGCCCTTAACTCGAAGCCCCCAAAACCCTCAGACCCCAGTGGTTACCGTTTGTTGGGTTGCAAGTACGGTTTCTATACTTTAAGCTGGCTTAGGGCATGCATCACCCTACTTATAACTACCCACGAACCTTCAAGTAGCCCTAAGCCCTAAGCCTTAAACCTTAAACCCTACACCCTAGTCATAACTAACCATGAACCTTCAAGAGCCCTAAACGCTAAACCCTAAACCCTAAGCCCTAAACCCTAAACCCTAAGTCTAAACCCTAAACCCTAAACCCTAAACCCTAAGGCCTAAACCCTCAACCCCGGTTAAGCCCCTTTAGCTTGACAGCTTGTAAAAGCCTTTGAGCAGCTCAAAGGCCTACAGGCCGAGCTGCCCCCAAGCCCAGCCAGGATGCGGTGGTATGTCGCAAACACCCGAGCCCGAATTGAAACTTGGGTTGAGGGTTTTAGGGTTTAGGGTTTAGGGTTTAGGGTTTAGGGCAGTTTAGGGTTTAGGGTTTAGGGTTTAGGGTTTAGGGTTTAGGGTTTAGGGTTTAGGGTTTAGGGTTTAGGGTTTAGGGTTTAGGGCTCGTAAAATCCTAAGATCCGATGGCCCCGGGTTTTCTGTGCGTTCGTCGATGGAAGGGGGATGAATCTCCTGCATCGTCAGTCGTCATGACGCTGGAGAGCTCCGACGAGGTAGGTTTAGGGTTAGGGTTTAGGGTTTAGGGTTTAGGGTTTAGGGCAGTTTAGGGTTTAGGGTTTAGGGTTTAGGGTTTAGGGTTTAGGGTTTTGGGTTTAGGGTTTAGGGTTCAGCATCTCAAGTTCGAGCATTTACTAGGCCAGCAGTGTGTGTAGGCAACGGAAAAAAACCCACCCACCCAGAGAATCCCAAAACATTAAGAAAATAAAAAGTTTACATTTCTCATCAGCAAGCCCTGTCCTCCAACCTCCCTCAGTCATGGAGCATCCTACCCACAAACCATTTCATCGGCCCCCATAGAGGGGCGGGACTTGAAATCCTGAAGCCGGTGAAGGCTCGGTTTTGGTCAAAAATCCAGAAAACGAGAGACCACCCAGAGCCGTCGATTTCAGTACTAAAAAATCGCATTTTTACTTGGGACCCGGGCCGATCCTGGGGTCCCCCTCATTTGGGGTGTTTTTGACTTTCCCTCTCAAGGGGGGGTCGGAGTTTGAGGCAAGGGGGGGTCTCAGAAGACTATTTTGCCTTTAAAATTGAAAAATACGACCCCCCCCTTGACCAAAATTAGGCTGTGAAAAGGTCGCGGGGGCGGCCCTTCATCAGAATTGAGGGTTAAAACCCTGAAAGACCTGAAAAACATTGAAAAACCATAAAAAACACTGAAAAACTCTGAAAAACCTTGAAAAACCCAAGGCCCGCGCGCGCGCGCGCGGGCCAGGACAAAGGCCAGACCCTTGAGTGCCCAACAGGGCCGGTCGATTTTGCTGGCCAGGACAAGGCCAGACCCTTGAGTGCCCAACAGGGCCGGTCGATCTGGAAGGGCCAAAACCAAGGCCAAGGCCGCCCACGCACGGGCCAGGACAAGGCCAGACACCCTTGACTGCCCCAACAGGGCCGGTCGATCTGGAAGGGCCGAAACCAACCAAGGCCTCCCACGCGCGGGCCAGGACAAGGCCAGACCCTTGAGTGCCCAACAGGGCCGGTCGATCTGGAAGGGCCAAAACCAAGGCCAAGGCCGCCCGCGCGCGGGCCAGGACAAGGCCAAGGCCAAGGCCGCCCGCGCGCGGGCCAGGACAAGGCCAGACCCTTGAGTGCCCAACAAACAGGGCCGGTCGATCTGGAAGGGCCAAAACCAAGCCCAAGGCCGCCCGCGCGCGGGCCAGGACAAGGCCAGACCCCCTTGAGTGCCCAACAGGGCCGGTCGATCTGGAAGGGCCAAAACCAAGGCCAAGGCCGCCCGCGCGCGGGCCAGGACAAGGCCAGACCCTTGAGTGCCCAACAGGGCCGGTCGATCTGGAAGGGCCAAAACCAAGGCCAAGGCCGCCCGCGCGCGGGCCAGGACAAGGCCAGACCCCCTTAGTGCCCAACAGGGCCGGTCGATCTGGAAGGGCCAAAACCAAGGCCAAGGCCGCTCGCGCGCGGGCCAGGACAAGGCCAGACCCTTGAGTGCCCAACAGGGCCCAAAACCAAGGCCAAGGCCGCCCACGCGCGGGCCAGGACAAGGCCAGACCCCCTTGAGTGCCCAACAGGGCCACTCGATTTTCTGACTATAGGGTTTAAATATATATAGGTAAGAGAGGTTTAGGGTTTAGGGTTTAGGGTTTAGGGTTTAGGGTTTAGGGTTTAGGGTTTTCGGGGAATGGCGGCAACCCACGACCAGCATTCCATTCTGTCTTCAGCCCCCTACACCCAGCCTTTTCAACCCAAAGCCCTGAAGCATCCGGAGCCCCGAAGCCAAACACCTCAACGCACCTAAACCCTAAACCCCTAAACCCCTACACCCTACACCCTAAACCCTAAACCCTAAACCCGCAACCCTAAACCCTAAAACTTAAGCCCTAAAAGCAAACACCCAGAGCTCAACCCGAAGCTGCGATCTCAGAGCCTTTTCTGGCAGGAGGCAGAGCCACAAGCAGACGAAGCGGACGAAGCCGATGGCAAGGTTGTCTTGGCCGAGGATGGTTTAGGGTTTAGGGAACCCCCCGAGAGCCAAGGGGTGACCCTAAGCCCTTACCCTAAACCCTAAACCCCAAACCCCAAACCCTAAACCCTAAACCCCAAACCCTAAACCCTCAACCCTAAACCCTCAACCCCAAACCCTAAACCCCAAACCCTAAACCCTAAACCCTAAACCCCAAACCCTAAACCCTCCCTAAATCTCACTCCTTCGGTCCACCAGGAGCTGACTCTGACGGTAGACCTGCACGAGCGCTGCAGCGACAGCTCGCCCCGGGACATCTACGAGGAAAGAATGGGCCAGTTGGGTTTAGGGTTTAGGGTTTAGGGTTTAGGGTTTAGGGGTTAGGGGTTTAGGGTTTAGGATCTCTGAAGGGTTCTACCGGGTCAAGGGCTTCAGGGCTCTGACTTAAAGGTCCCTTCTTGCACTCTTGATGTATGGCGGACAAATATTGCCATCCATACTTCAAGGGGTATACCACGCTAGATGAGGTCCTAAATCTTGAAGCCAAAATGCCCAAACCCTGCACCCTGGCGTTGTAAGCCCTACAGCCCCCTGTCCCCACGAAAAAACCTGCACCCCAAACTCCGAACCCTCAACTCCATACGCCCAACCCCCCCCCCCCCCCCCCCCCAAAAAAAAAAAAAAAAAAAACCAACCAGCTCGCCTAAACTCCCGATTGCCCCCAACCCCTCTAAACCCTAAACGCTAAACCCTAAACCCTAAACCCTAAACCCTAAACCCTAAACCCTAAACCCTAAATCGTAAACCCTAAACCCTAAACCCTAAACCCTAAACCCTAAACCCTAAACCCTAAACCCTAAACCCTAAACCCTGAACCCTAAACCCTAAACCCTAAACCCTAAACCCTAAACCCTAAACCCTAAACCCGAAGCTTCCCAAAGATGAAGCCCTCAATTCAGGCGGCCCAGAAGCAGCTGGAGGGTCTGGCACACGTGCGCTTCGCAGGGCTGGCGCTGGGCAGCTGGGGCCCACAAAAAGAGATTATATTGTTTTTTGGGGGGGGGGGGGGGGGGGTTAGGGCTTCTTTGGATCTTTTTTTAATGGTTTTAGGTTTTGTTTAAGGTTTTGTTTTTTGTTTTTTGGGTTTTAGGGCTTTGGGGTTCTGGGGTTTTTGGAGTTTTAAGGTTGCAAGGTTGCAGGGTTTTGGGGTTCTAAGGTTTTGGGGTTTGGGGTTTCGGGGCTTGTATACAAGTTAATGGGTTTAGGGGGTTTAAGAGAAGGGGTCTTTAGGGTTTATGTATGTTTTCTGAGGCTCAGGGTTCGGGGTTTTTTACTATTCGCTTAAGAACCCCCCCCCCCCAAACATTCTTCCTTAGGGGGATTGCTTTTTGTTTTTGTGTTTTTGGTGGTCGTTTAAGCAAATAGTAGTTTTTGGTCCTTACAGGGTTTGAACCTATTGGCGGTTTATAGGGTTTGAGTAAGGGTGCTGGAATTAAGGGTTGGGTTTGTAATTATCGGGTGTAGAAAGAGGGTTTATGGGGCGCATCTTATATAGTGGTTTATAGGGTTCGGGTTTATGAGCTTTAAAGGTCAGTAGAGTTTAGAATCTGGGGTTCGAGGTTGAGCGTTCGGGTTTATCGGCTTGAGGGGATTTATCTAGTGGGGTTTATTGGATTGGGGGTTTTAGAGATTTGGCGTTTAGGGTTGAGATGTTCCCCCTTGTACTAAAAGTCCTTAGTGGGGATTATAATACGGGGTACTATACTCCCAAGAAGGACTGTTAGTACAAGGGGGAACATCCCAAACAGGGTTTAGAGCCTGGGGCCTAAGGCTGCGGCACATTTTCAAACAGCTCCACCACGCGGGTTTGAATCATGTTGAATCCCAACTTTGGGGAATGGCGAGAACAAATCGAGACAGAATCTAAATTCCAACCCTCAACCATAAATGCTAGTGTCAGGTGACTACATGTGGCAGCGCAAAGGCGTCCCTGTGGGCGCCTTGGCAACAATCACTCCAAGCCATTTTTTATGTATAGAGTTTACTTTGATGGCCTTGGCTGTTGGGGCTCAGGAGCTCTTTACTTGGAGGTTCATGGGTAGTTTTAAGTAATTAGGGTTATATAAGTAGGACAGCTGTACTTTTAACCTTATTTAGGGTACTTACAACCCTACTTATGATCACGATGACGACACCTCCCCAGTCTACATGCTCTATTCGAGGTAGATTGTTTGGGTTACACTTCGGTGGGGTTTACGGCAGTAGGCTTCATGTCAGTTCGGTTCCCGCACTTGATCGCGGTCTCACGCGTTCTGTCAATTGCAGTCCGCTTGACGCATATGATTTCAGGCGTTCTCATCGAGCGCAAGACGATCCGAGATCTGGTGGCAAGGCTGCGGTATCTGGAGATTACGTCTGGGTACTCGTGTGAGAACTTTCGGCGGTGCTTTTCATATGAGTGTTGATCGACTTGGTTTGTTGAGTCGTGCAACCTTACCCGAGAATACGGCATCAGCAATGAAGTCTGTACTCCAGTAGAAGAAAAGGTATCCAAGGTTAGCCCAAGCCTACCCGCTAAGCCCTAAACCCAAAACCCTAAACCCTACTTTGATGAGTGTTGCGCGGTACGAGGGCCGTGCAGTCCTGCAGAGCCCCAAACCCCGCCCCGCCTAGCCCTCTCGGGCCCTAAACAACCCTAATTAAACCCTAAACCCTAAACCCTAAAACCCTAAAGCCCTAAAGCCCTAAAACCCTAAAACCCCCCTAAACCCCTAAAACCCTAAAATCCTAAAGCCCTATAGCCCCAAAGCCCTAAACCCCTAACACCCCAAACCCCTAAAACCCTAAAGCCCTAAAACCCTAAAACCCCAAAACCCCCAAACAACTTAACAAACAATGAAAAAAGAACTAGAAGCCCTAAAACACCCAAAAAGATCCCCAAAAAACTCTGAAGCCCTAAAGCCCTCAACCCCAAAAACACCCCAACAAAAACCTAAGCAGCCCTAAAACCTCCTTTAAGAAATCTAACCCAAAACCCTAACCCCTACAACCCTAAAACCCTTAAAACCCCTAAAACCCCTAAAACCCCTAAAACCCCTAAAACCCCTAAAACCCCTAAAACCCCTAAAACCCCTAAAACCCCTAACGCCCTAAAACCCTAAAGCCCAAAACCCCTGGCAGGTCAGCGCAAGGGGAGCTTTGGCTTGAATGGATCGGCCCTGCAAGGTCTTAGGCCTTCGGTGTGTGGACTAGGGTTTAGGGTTTGGGGTTTAGGGTTTAGGGTTCGTGGCTTAAGGGTTCAAGGGTTGGGGGTTTAGGGTTCAGGGGGTTTAGGGTTTAAGGGGCTTTGGGGCCTATTGGCGATAGGTAGTTGGAATCTTTGCCTTTGAAGCCTTAAAAACTTAAACCCGGTGTGCTGTCGTTCAACAACCCTAAACCCTAAACCCTAAATCCTAAACCCTAAACCCTAAACCCCAAACCCTCAACCCAAATCCTAAACCCTAAACCCTCAACCCTAAGTCTCCAGTATCAGGGCAGAGTATGGTTGTAACGTAGTTCGAGTCGCTGAGCAAGAGCCCAGTCATTCGCGCAACAAGTATCTTAATAGTGGGGTCGAAATTATTATAGACTAATGGTATTCCCTTGTGCTTCCTTTTCATAATTATACTGAAAAAACACCTATTCTAATTATTAAGGCCCCCTATATTACTGGCAAAGCGAGTCCAGGACCACTTGCGACAGCTGCGGCGCCTGCGCTTCACCGGCCTCCCCGCAGCCCTGCTCCTGGAGGGCGACCCCTTCTCTGCGAGCCGGGATGCTCGCCTTATTTGCTTAAGAACCCCCCAAAAAATTAAAAAGCAACAGTCCCTATATTGCCCTTATAAGCAAGAATATATTTTCTTCGGGGGCGGAGGTTCTTGAGCAATTAGTAGGGGGTTGATAAGGCTTGTTTAGAGTTTGCATATGGGGGTTTAAACCCCCTTGTCGAGGTTTCAAAGTTCATGTCCATGGATCGAGGTGCGGTAGCTGTGATCGTGTCTGTGGCCCTGGTTAGGCCATCCCATACGGCGCGCCAGCCTTTGCCGGGCCGCGGGCCGACCCCACGATCCGGGACCCCATGGATGTGCTCTGCCCCCGGGCTGGCGATCCTTAGTGTAGGCCCCGGTTTAGGGTGTAGGGTTTAGGGTTTAGGGTTTAGGATTTAGGGTTTAGGGTTTAGGGTTTAGGGTTTCTGACTCGAGAGTGTATACGATGAAGGTGCGGAGCGTATGAAGAAACGTGGGTGCTGAACATTGCTAACCTGGAAAAGGTTTTGGCTAGCAAGGTTGCGTCCATGAGACGATGGAGGAATGGGAAAAGAACGGAAAGGGCAGGAAAGGGAAGAGTATGTGGAGGAAGAGGGTTCCTCTTCTGAGAAGAATGATACAAAGGCTTAGGGTTCAGGGTTTAGGGCATAGGGTTACCCTAAACCCTAAACCCTAAACCCTAAACCCTAAACCCCAAACCCCCCCAAACCCTAAACCCTAAACCCTAAACCCTAAACCCTAAACCCTAAACCCTAAACCCTAAACCCTAAACCCTAAACCCTAAACCCTAAACCCTAAACCCTCAACCCCAAACCCTAAACCCTAAACCCTAAACCCTAAGCCCTACAGGAAACCCCCATGGAACCGAACCCAGGCTTGCTCGCTCGAGCTGTGCTTCATTCCTGGTGCTTCCCTTTGCTGACGAAGAGCCCCACAGAAGCCTGGCTCAACCCTAAACCCCTGAACCCTGAGCCATAAACCCTAAACCCTAAACCCTGAACCCTGAACCCTGAACCCCCAGCCCTAAACCCTAAGCCCCAAGCCCGAAGCCCGAAGCCCCTAAACCCTTCACCCCAAGCCTCAAGCCCTAAGCCCGAAGCCCCCAAACCCTAAATTTGAACCCTAAGCCCCTAAACCCCGAACCATCAATGGCAATTCTGGGAGAGCAGTGCGCAGAGGCGATTGGTGTGAAGAGCCATGCAGTCTTCCTGAAACTAAGGGGTATAAGGAGGGACCCTTATAAGGGACCTTACTGCAGGGGTTATTTGGGGGTTCTTTAGGGGTTGCTTAGGTATATAGGGGCTATATAAGGTATATATACGGGGTTATATAGGGGAAAAGATTAAGGGTCCCTTCTAGGGGTCCCTCCTTATACCCCTTAACTGAAACAATGCGTGTTGATCGTTGGCCAGCGGGAATCAGTCTTAGTACATTTTGGTATGTGGTTTTTGGATGTACGCCTTAAACCCTAAATCCCAAAGCCCTACACATATCCTTTACGTCTTCTTGGTCGGGAAAATAATGGATCGGGAAGGTATGTTTTTTTTGTGGGAGTAATATGCAGTATAGGATGTCAGGTGTTGAGCGCAGATCTCCCTGCCACCAAAAACATGATACTCTTCCCGAAAAGGGGAATATGAGGACTGTTCTCTTTCTTTTTTGGGGGTTCTCAATGGCTGAGGTATCTTAAGCAGACGACCACCCAAAACTCGCAACCCAAAACCCTAAACACTATGGCTGCTTTGCAGCCGAAACCCTATACCCTAAGCCCTCAACCTCAAACGCCTTATCCTTATCCTAAACCCTAAACCCCAGCCAAGGGCCAGCAAAGTATGCCTCCGAGCTCTGGCAAACGGTTTAGGCTTCAGGTTTCGGGCTTAATCTGCAGTATTTAAGGCATACTTTACACCAGGGCAAAATCTGTAATGTAGAAATACATAATATGTCATATAAGGTATCTAATCTAGTACCATTTTGTATACGCGTATCACTTGGTTGTCAAAACTATGGTCCTTTTTTGGATCCCTATTATAATTCGGCACCTAATATTTAGGGTACCCCAAAAGGGATCATAGTTTTGACAACCACCCATATCATGGTAGCCAGGAGACCATCGCGTGGCTTCAGGCGTGGACGCTGGTCCTCAGGAGCGCGCCTTGGGCCGCGACGACCCGGAAGGCCCCTACGGGGCCTTGTGAGGGGTGTAGGGTTGAGGGTTTAGGGTTCAGGGTTTAGGGGGGGTTTAGGGTGCAGCCCTCGAATTCAGGGTTTACGGTTTAGGGTTTAGGGTATGCCCCCAATCCTCTAAACCGTAAGCCCCTAAGCCCGAAAAACCCTAAGCCCTGAACCCCGAACCTGTAAACACCTCAGCCCTCCAGAGTCCCAAGTTCCAAGCTTGCGGCCAGGGCTTGTGGTTTCACGCGGAGAAAACGCATCCGGAATTGCAGTTCGTGGCTTAGGGTTTAGGATTTCGGGCTCAGTCTTATGTAAGGTCTTGGGTCTGCAGGTTGTAGGGTTCAGGTTTTGTTGGGTTTAAGGTTCAGGGTTCAGGGTTCAGGGTTCAGGGTTCAGGGTTTAGGGTTTAGGGTTTAGGGTTTAGGGTTTAGCGTTCCAGCTTCAGGGGTTTCGGCTCTACAGGGTTGCTGCCGGGCAAGCGGTCTCCCTGAGCTGTGGCCATGGAGCTGTGACGCCAGGCTCCATTTCCAATATACCCAACCCCAAAACTGGGCCTTCTAAACCCTAAACCCTAAACCCTAAACCCTAAACCCTAAACCCTAAACCCTAAACCCTAAACCCTAAACCCTAAACCCTAAACCCTAAACCCTAAACCCTAAACCACGCCCCAAAACTCAAAACACCCCAAAGCCGCAAAAAAAGCAAAGCTCTGAAGCCCAAGCTTGGGATGTGCCCCATTGTACCAGCACTCTGAGTAGGGACTATAATGGGGGGGGGGGGGGGTACTATAATCCTGATTAAGGACTGTTAGTATAAGGGGGATCGGGGGTACTATAATCCCGATTACGGACTGTTAGTATAAGGGGGAACATCCCAAGCCCAAGCTGATAAACCCATGACCTGCAGCGGCCCCGGGGTGGAGGCCCTCGACGGCGTTGCGCGGGAGTGCGACCACGCGTTTTCAGACCTGGTCTCCACTGCCAAAGCCGTGGGCTTCGAGGAGGACCCCGGAAGAACCCTGAGGTTAAGGGTTCCCGAAGACCTTAACCCCAAGCCTTCCCTTACCCTGAAGCTGTACCACAAGTTTCTCTTCAAGGTCCAGCTAACTCGACTGAGGGCTTACGTACAATTTAGGTTCAGGCTCCAAAGCGTCGTTGCGTTTCCTTGAATCCGAAACCCGGCAGCCGCCTTCATTCGTGACTAGCAGCCTCTTAAAACCCAAAAAGACTCAGAACCCTAAACCCTAAACTCCAAACCCTAAACCCTAAACTCTAAACCCCCCCCCCCCCCCCCCCCAAATCCACCCCTAGAGGTCCCGTAACGGATCGGCTTCTGCAGCCTTCCTCATGACAAACTAGCGACGTTAGCCGACAAGACCCAACTCTAAACCCTATACCCTAAACCCGAAGCCCGAAACCCTAAACCCTAGCCCTAAACCCTAAAAGCCGTTTCATCCATGGCAGAGTTCAGGTCCATAATGTAGCGTTGCAGCTTGAGTTCTGAACCCTGAACCCTACCCCCCCAAACCCTAAACCCCAAGCTCTGAACCCTAAACCCTAAACCCTAAATCCTAAACCCTAAACCCTAAACCCTAAACCTTAAACAGAGAAGAGTGAAGGAGGAGGTGGACGTCCTTAGCGATCGGCTCCATAGCTTGGCTGAGCTGACGCTCGGCTGAGGGTGATGAGTTGTCCCAAAGAAGCCCAATACCCGTTCATTAGGGGTTTAGGGTTTAGGGTTTAGGGTTTAGGGTTCAGGCACTATGTGATGAGGTTTCAGGGCTTTGGGTTGAGGGTTTAGGGTTGAGGGCTTGGCGTTTTCAGGTCTCAGACTTGCGACCCTTAGATGATGGGCAGTTCTCTCGAGATGATGGCACCCTTTTTGTGCACCTAGCCGGGCCGCCGATTCATTGCTCTGGCTTGTGTTGGCTTATGAAAGTTTAGGGTCGCTTGCCAAAGGTAACCTGACTGGTTCACGGGACTCTGTGTCGACATATTTTTCTCCGTAGCAACTGCTTGGCAGGGCAGAAGCGCCCGTAAGCATTTGGGGTTTCCGAAATCAGGGGTGCCTTATTGGGGTCCTTACTATAAAGGGATCCTACTATTTAAGGGGCTTTTTTAGGGCTCCATTATTTTCGTAAACTCCCAATTGAGGAAGGGCGCCTACGATCGCTGCGGTCGCGGAAGGGGGCCACTGCTGCTGGCGCCTCTGCTGTGTGCGGGGGAAGGCTGGTGGCTGTGGACAAGAGAAGCCCCCACACCCCTCTATGTAGGGTTTAGGGTTTAGGGTTTAGGGTTTAGGGTTTAGGGTTTAGGGTTTAGGGTTTAGGGTTTAGGGTTTAGGGTGTAGAGTTCAGGGACCTTATCAGCCCTACAGGCGACGCTGAATCGCAGCGTGCTGCCCAGCTGTCAAGACGCATGTTCCAGACGGTCACCGGGGAAGTGACCCTTGTCTTCTCATAGGGTTTAGGGTTTAGGGTTTAGGGTTTAGGGGTTAGGGGTTTAGGGTTTAGGGTTTAGGGGTTTAGGGTTTAGGGTTTAGGGTTTAGGGTTTAGGGCAACCCTTCCACTCCTGGTGCAAAACCCGTGAAGCAACCCCCCCCCCCCCCCCATGAACCCCTCAATCAACGCGGCAACCCTCGCGGCAATGGCCAGAAAACTTGCTTAAAGGAAAAAATCCTAAAACAGCCTCAAAACTGCAAAAAAACACACACAAACAAAAATCAAAACACCCTCAAATACCCCCCCAAAACCCTAAAAACACCTTCAACCCTCGAAAGCCCCAAAACCCTCGAGGACTCCGCCCTGTAACCTCAAAAGAAACCCTAAAACACCCTAAGCACCCTAAAATACCCCAAAACCCTAACAACACCCTAAGCCCCCCCCCAAAGCCCCGAAACCCCCAAGGACTCCGGAGGGTGGCGAAGGCGTGCAAAGCCAAACGCCCAAGACCAAGCTCTCGCTGCACGCGACGCACCGTCTGGCCGGGGAACTCTGCTCCGACCCGCGCGCGCAGCTTGAGAGCGGTTGATTTAGGGTTTAGATTGTGCAGATGGCTTAGAGCTGAGGGTTTGGGGTGCAGGGTGTAGGGTTTTATTACGTCCTTTTTTGGGAAGTGGCGTGTTTAAGACCCCGGACAAACATCCTGAAGGTCTTCAAGGTGGCTCTGGTCTTTGAAGAACTATGGCTCAAGTAAGGATTCAAGACTGGCTCTGCTTTATGCAATAGATATGTGTATATATATATATATACTATAGACATATGTATGTATGTATGTATGTATGTATGCATGTATGCATGTATAGTAAATAGGTACAGATAGATACAGATAGACACAGATAGATACAGATGTGATATAGACATAGACATGCTCACATTCAAAGCGGATTTCAAGAACCCCCAAGAGAAGCATCCCAAGGGGTTAAGACTTGCACCCCGAAGGTTGTACCCCTAAAAGTCTCACTGAATAGACTCTTCGCAGGGCGAACATATTTGTTATCTTTCAGCACCTACCTGGACCTACCACCTTAAGGGTCCCAAGGTAGAGCTACCACCTTAAGGGTCCCAGGTAGAGTCCCTTGAGAACCCAGGAAAGACGTGCCTGTCCAGTTGGCCAGACCACCCGCGCGCAGCGGAACAGAGTACCTCAAGGCGGAGCTTGTTGGCATCGAGCCCTTTCAGACACTTCGCTCGACTGCGCAACTCGCCTGTCTGGAAACTTGCAGACAACCTGTTGAAGGGCAACCCTAAACCCTACACCCTACACCCTACACCCTAAACCCTAAACCCTAAACCCTAATTAAACCCTAAACCCTAAACCCTAAACAGCTCAGGTACCATGTGCACATCGTTTCTGGGCGATGCCTGCTGGAGTTTATGGAGCAACTCTCCGGCACTGGGGGATGTTAGGCTTGGGTCTGACTTTAAAGCCCCCCTATGCCCCAAAAAGCATCCTAAACTCTTGAATTCCAAGCCTAAACCCTAAACCCTAAACCCTAAACCCTAAACCCTAAATCCGAAACCCTAAACCCTAAACCCTAAACCCTAAACCCTAAACCCTAAACCCTAAACCTCCACAAGAGGCAGGGCTTCCGCGCCTCGCCACAAGATGTGGCGGAGGCGGCGGAGAGGACAGCCCAGGCGCTCGTGCAGGACACTGGGCTTCCCCACACCCAGCACTTGGTAGCCCAGTGGTGCCCTTTGTAGGGTTTAGGGTTTAGGGTTTAGGGTTTAGGGTTTAGGGTTTAGGGTTTAGGGCTTAGGGCTTAGGGCTTAGGGCTTAGGGCTTAGGGCTTAGGGTAGTCCAGTGGCGCCCTTTTGCCCCATTTTTCGCTTCTAGGTTCCCTTTTTCGTTCTTTTAAGGCTCCCAACAAGGGCAGAGTAGAAGAATCTGGTTACTGGGCTCCCGAGAATTCCTGGTAGTACTCCTCGATCCAGGACTGCACTTTAATAAGACTCCAAGAGTGACCCGGGGTTTAGGGTTTAGGGTTTAGAGTTTAGGGTTTAGTGTTTAGGGTTAAAAGGCGTCTCTCTAGACGGCATTCCTTCTGTCATGGTATGGGCTCAGCTTCTGCCGCTCTGAGATGACACCTTGGGGCGTGTGAGATGTTGTTTAAAGCCCCGAAATCACAAGCTGCTTTTGGGAGCCGTGGCACGTTCTTTGCTTTGCGTGCCCAGACCTTCGCGACTAAGGCCCGGCAGCGGAGCCCTGCCGACTCTGAAAAGACCATCCTCCCAACTGTGTACCGATACTTCCGTAGGGCCTGGGTACGTAACCTTGAGCCTTTCTGGTTATAAGATCCCGCTATTTGTAGAGGTTAACGCCCCTCAGATTCGTTGCGACCCTATGTAACAGATGTAGGGACCCGACTGCTGCCTTCCGATCAAGTAGCCTTCGCCTAAATCAAATTACCAAGCCCTACGAAAAACTACCAGGTTTGACGAGGGCTTGAAGGGCTCGAAGCGTTTTTCGTGTCTTCGGCCTAGATTCGGTCTGTAGGGTTTCGGACCTAGGGCCCTAAACCCTAAACCCTGAACCCTAAACCCTAAACCCTGAGCCCTGAATCCTAAACCCATGTTTTGCTGTAAGGCTTTGGGGGGCTTTCGGGCTTGAAGGACAAGAAAGACCGATGCGGAGAAGTGTCCCGGCGTGAGTGCAGATAGGTTTTTAAACAGTTTTTTCAACCTCCGAAATAGGGTTTAGGGTTTAGTGTTTAGGGGGTTTCCGAAACTAGCTGGTGGTACCTTATTGGGGTCCTTATGATAAGGGAATCCTACTATTCGGGGGGTCTATTTTAGGGGCCCCCTATTTTCGTAAACCCCCGAATAGGGCAGCCCCCTAGCAATAGGGCATACCCCGCAAGCAGTATGTAGCTAGGGCCTCAGGTACCCAGAGAGCCCAATACCCCTTAATTAAGGAACATACCTTCAATTCTAAAGGGATCCTTATTATGATTTAAGGAGAATTCCTTAAATTCTAAAGGGATCCTTATTATGATTTAAGGAGTATTGCTTAAGGGGTATTGGGGTAGGGTTCCTGAAGACTGGTCCTTAAGGGACGGAGACGGGGAGATCGGACCTTGGAGGCTTGAGGCCAAGCCGGCACGGTTTAGGGTTTAGGGTTTGGGGTTTAGGGCTTAGGGTTTAGGGTTTAGGGTTTAGGGTTTAGGGTTTAGGGTTTAGGGTTTAGGGTTTAGGGTTTAGGGTTTAGGGTTTAGGGTTAGACTGAAGGGATGGATTCGGCGGAGGCCGAAACCGTCTGCTCTGAGGGCCCTTAGGGTTTAGGGTATTTGTGGGTTCTAAGATTCTAAGCCTTAGGAAGACCAACAAAAGGCCTCAAATCCCCAAACCCTAGATCCTTGGACTAGACCCCAACCCCTGAACCCCTAAAATCCCAAAACGAAACCTCCTAACTTTGTTATTTAAAGCAACAGTACTGCGAGCCCCATAAACCCGTAGAATCCGCAACTCGACCACCCTAGGGCCCTGAACGGTTTAGGATTTAGGGGGTTGGGGGTTAGGGTTTAGGGTTTAGGGTTTAGGGTTTAGGGTGTAGGGTGTAGGGTTTAGGGTTTGGGGTTTAGGGTTTAGGGTTTAGGGTTTATGGACCGAGGAAGCCTCCAATGAACACCACGTGTTTCTTTTTGAGACTTGGTCGCCCAGTCGTGCCCTTTTGCCTTTTTTGTGGGTCCTTGATCCTATATCCAATTTTAGGCTTAGGGCTCAGGGTTTTGTAAAGGCCAAAATGGTGCCCTTAGTGCACCCTGACTATCATCTAATACTTGTTTAAGAACCCCAACAGGTATGAATATTAATCCCTATATGGCCCTTATAAGGAAGATTTGTGTACTCTCTTGCGGGGTTCTTAGGCAAATAGTAGCCTTAGGGTTCCTGGCCTACCAAGGAGGGTGTGCAGACCGCCGTCCGCGCTGCACCCTGGACGCATGCTGGGGTCGTCCGCTAGGCCCTAATACGGGGGGCCTGAATAATTAGAACAGGGTTTTGGAGGGTATTATAGTATGATTACAAAGGGACCATAGGGGAATATTATGAGTAATTAGTCCGACCCCGGACCCCTAGATTAAACTCTCTTTGTACGAAGTGTTTGGTTGTCGGAGGTGAAAATTTCAAAGGGCAGGGCCTACATGGAACCCGCTCATGAGCGCACCTGAGGTATAAATGCGGAGCAATGATGTTGCACAGCGTCCCAAACAAAAGAAGCGCACGTCTGTATGGTTAGATGACAAAGTATGCAGTTGCTCAGACCCCATGTCCTGGCATCATGATTGGATTGTTGGCCGTGGCCGAGTGATTTGCCCCGTCTCCTCCTGCAACTAACACTGGCAAAGGCAAAAGTGAAACGAAACGAATCGGGAGACCAACCTTCACTCCGAAACCCTAAGATCAACTCACCTTTCAAGGCAAACTGATTAATTGCAGCCTTAACCCCACTACAGCTCAAATGAGAGTTTTCTCCCGTGACCCCAGACCCTCTCCGCCTTTGGGGGACTCAGACGGATATCCTGACGGCTGCTGGTCAGACTAAGCTTCCGATCCCTGCGCCTTTAAATCCTAAACCCTAAGCCCTAAACCCCTAAACCCCTAAACCCTTCAGCCGTAAACCCTAAACCCTAAACCCTAAACCCTAAACCCTAAACCCTAAACCCTAAACCCTAAACCCTAAACCCTAAACCCTAAACCCTAAACCCTAAACCCAATAAACGCGTAGCCTCCGAGGTCTCCAGAAAGGGGCAGAGTGATCCCCTTTTCTCCGTGGTGAAGATTGCTGAGCTGCTGCTCCCAGCGACCACGGCAGTGCTGGCGCTCAAGCATCTGGGTTTGGGCACTGGCGCATTTTTTTGGTTTTGCTATTCTTGTTTCTACTACTATTATTGTTATTCTTGTTATTGCTATGCTTGTTCCGATTATGTCTAGGGTCTTTGGTAAAGGGAAACTAAGCTTCAGCTATTTCAAGGTACCTTCTCTGTCAAGTCTTCCCAGGCACGGCCTCCGCAGTATGCCAATGCCCACGCGAGCGAAGCTGAAGAGCTTCCTCTGCGCCTTTTTCAAGGAGATCTCTGAGAAGGAGTTCCTGTCACAGTGAAGCCTTCCAAAGAAGGAGGCGGACAGGAGGCTTTAGGGTTTAGGGTGTAGGGTGTAGGGTTTAGGGTTTAGGGTTTTAGGGTTTCAGGGTTTCAGGGTTTCAGGGTTTAGGGTTTAGGGTAAATCATGGGGTTCGCGGGCCCGCGTTCTGAAACCAGGGTGCCGGTGTTCTGGCCACAGGCATGCTCGCGGACCGCAGCGGGTGATGACCAACTATTATAGGGGCCTTAAGAATTCGAATAGGGTTTTGCGGGTTATTGTAGCATATGTGCATGGGGGCCATAAGGGAATGCTACTAGCAATTAGTCCGGCCCCTATAGTATTTTGATTTGTCGTAACTGCGCGAGGGATGCCTGCCGATCCAGAGCGCCGTTTGCAAGAAGCGACCTGCGGGAGAGGGTCCGGTGGAAGGCTTACAGCAACACCCTATAGGCTTGCGTAGCCCCTAATATCTATTTTGTTATACTACCTATGCTTGTACTATCACATTCCTATGTTATTGTATTGTTATATCATTACTAAGCACCTTGCGCCCGGAGAGAAAGAGATTCTGCCCTTCAGCCGACACCCCCCGAAACCCTAAAACCCCAAGTCCGGCCTCTTCATGACTCATCCTATAGGGGCTTGAGCCTTGCATGTGTGGCGTGGCTCGCGCGACTCGATTCTCTACAAGCCCGGTTTAGGGGGTTTAGGGTTTAGGGTTTAGGGAATAGGGACCATAACTGCCATTCCCTGGATCCTGCCTGCGCTGGCTTGGCGTGCCTGATCACTTGCTGCAGAGGATACCCTGTCGGGGCGAGGCTGGTGACAAAAATTGCTCAAGAGTGTGGGCAGACGCAGTGACTGCAGACCCTAAGACCAAAAGACCGCAGCACAAAGACGACCTTGCCGACGCCCCTATCGCACAGAAGGTTGTTCTGCAGGTAACGATTCAAGAGCCAACGTTCCCCCCTAAGCCCGAAGGAATCCCAAATCTGGTCACGTGTTTCAGCACGCACTGCTGCCAAGTCCTAGCCACGTGAGCATTGATTCATTTTTGTCGGCCAGTGCACAGGGGCTGCAACTGGCAAGATCTGCGCCTTGGATTCCAGGAGGACCAAGAACGTCTAGCTCGCAGCGCACCTCAGAGCAGATGGCAGACAGGCTGCGCAACCCAGTTAGCGTGTGCCAGGTTGTTGTCTTACAACTTCTCCGAGTTGTCAGGGGTTTCAGGATTGGCCTCAGGAAAGCCAATGCCCAGTTGACGCAAGTTCCGCGCCGGGGATGGAAAATGGAGAGACTCCTGTCAGTTGCCCCTGAGACAGTGGATCCTGCGCTATTTAAACCGCTGATTAATCCCAAATCCCAAATCCCAAATACCAAGCCCTAAGCCCTAACCCCTAAACCCCGCACGCCAAATCTTAAATTCCATTCCCAAGCCTACACCCGCTTCGATAAGGTACCGCAAGGCCTCTCACCCCAAACCTTCAAGCCAACCATCTGGCATTGGGGCGGGTTTAGGGTTTAGGGTTTAGGGTTCAGGGTTCAGGGTTTTTTTAGAGCATAGGATTTAGAGACGGCTTGGGGTCTTCCAGGTCAAGGGTCCTTGCGGAAGTGTAAAGCCCCTAAGCCCTCTTCATAAATTCCCAGAAATCCGACGCTGAAAGCCCTCAGACCCTAAACCTAAAGCCCCAAATTCTCAGCAGTCTCCAACCCCCTGCCCAAAAAGAAGAGGCAAAACAAAAATCAGAAAATGATCCCTAAACCCTAAACCCTAAACCCTAAACCCTAAACCCTAAACCCTAAACCCTAAACCCTAAACCCTAAACCCTAAACCGTAAACCCTAAACCCTAAACCCTAAACCCCAAACCCTAAACCCTAAACCCTAAACCCTGAGCTCAAAAAACTCTAAACCTACGCAAGCTCTTCGAAGCAGGCCCTGGCTCCCAGCGTGCAACGTGCGCCTAACTTCCCTCAGCCATGTTGGGGCGACTTCCCTCACTGAAGGCCCGGCTGTGGGGTTTAGGGTTTAGGGTTTAGGGTTTAGGGTTTAGGGTTTAGGGTTTAGGGCTTACGGTTTAGGGTAGTTTTGGGATCAACAGGGTTTTAAGTTTTAGGGCTTCGGGTTCTCTCGCGAACCATGAGGGGCTGTGAGAATGGAAGGTTTAACCCCTCAAGCCCTTGCGCTCTGAAACCCTTAGAACCCTGAAACCCTAACTTACACCCTTGAAGCCTCAATACCCTCAAAACACTCAAAACCCTCCAAACCCTTAAGCCCTTCAACCCCCAAGACCCTCAGAACCCTTACACCCTTAAACCGCTCAACCCTCCAAACCCTAAAAAACCCTAAAACCCCTTAAACCCTTCAACCCTCCAAACCCTCAATACCCTTAAACCCCTTAAACTGGAACCCTTCAACCCCTAAACCCTTCAACCCTTAAAACCCTTCAGTCCTTACAGCCTCAAACCCCTAAAACCTTCAACCCTTCAAACCTTCAAACCCTTCAACCCTCAAACCCCTATAACCTTCAACCCTTCAAACCCTTCAACCCCTAAACCCTCCAAACCCTTCAGCCCTCAACCCTAAACCCCTAAACCCTTCAGCCCTGAAACCCTAAACCCTAAACCCTAAACCCTAAACCCTATACCCTAAACCCTAAACCCTAAACCCTAACCCCTAAACCCCTAAACCCCTAAACCCCTAAACCCTTCAGCCCTAAACCCTAAACCCTCAACCCTAAACCCTAAACCCTGAACCCCTCAATCCCCTAAGCCCTGCTGAGCCAGGCCCTCCGTGGCCTCGCCACGCGTGGCTTCGCGGCGCCGCTCTCAGGGGGATGCTGCGGGTTTTTTCGAGGAGCTTGGGGTTCCGAAACCCTGAAACCTAAACCCTGAACCCTGAACCCTGAACCCTAAACCCTAAACAACTCCCAAGATCCCTGAACTTGACCGTCAGGCGGAGGCCAAGGCAGCTGCTGCCACCAGCGGCAAGGCCCGTGAACCCCAAAACCCTTAAAAAAGGGTTTAAGGTTTAGGGTTTAGGGTTTGGGGTGCTAAGCTAGTTTGGGTTCAAGGGTTTAGGAGCCTCCTTCACTATATATGTATATATATATATATGTATATATACAGATATATATATATATATATATATAATAATATATATATATTTTTTTTTTTTTTTTTTTTTTGGGGTGGGGGGGGGGGGGGGGGGGGGGGGGGGGGGGGTGGGGGGGGGTGGGTATTGGGGGGGGGGGGGGGGGAGGCTTTGTTATGCTGACCTATGGATTCAGAAGAAGGGATCAGATTGGTAATCGAGTAAGTTTTTTTAGGGTTTAGGGTTTAGGTTCAGGGTTTTGGGTCTGGGGTTTCGGGTTTAGGGTAGCCTAAAAGAGCCAATGGCCGCCTTCAAATTACATCCCGAACCTTGGACCTTGGAGTTTTGTTGGGGGTTTTGGGGCTTAGGACTCAGAGATTAGGGTTTGAAACAACCTTGCTTCAACTTAGTTGGTTGAAATGATAAGGGACTCAGACGGCAACACGTTTCAAGATGTTCTGTTCATATGTGACATCAGGGCAGCTCCTGGTATGAGCTGTGGGGTTTAGGGTTTCTCTTGCACATCTACTGTTCCTTTACATACCCTGTGCTTTTTGGGGAGCTCTCGCCGACTACCTCGTAGGGCTTCCTTAACCCGATGTCCTGAAACATAGGCCCTGACCCTGAACCTTAGCCCCCCCCCCTTCCCCCCCCCCCCCCCCCCCCCCCCCTCCTGGGCAACAACTCCATGAGCGCAGTGCTTTAGCCCCTAAACCCAGAACCTAAACCCTAGCCCTAAACCCTAAACCGTAAACCCGAAACCCTAAACCCTAAACCCTAAACCCTAAACCCTAAACCCTAAACCCTAAACCCTAAACCCTAAACCCTGAAACAGAAACCCGAAAGCCGAGGTCTCACAGGTCATCGGCGCCGTGGTCGATGCCCGCCCCCCCAGAGTTTGGTTCTTATTCAGGGTTTAGGGTTTAGGGTTTAGGGCTTATGGTTTAGGCTTTTAGGGTTTTAGGGTTTTAGGGTTTTAGGGTTTTAGGGTTTTAGGGTTTTAGGGTTTTAGGGTTTTAGGGTTTTAGGGTTTTAGGGTTTTAGGGTTTTAGGGTTTAGGGTTTCGGGTTTAGGTTCTAGGGTTTGGGGTTTGGGGTTTAGGGTTTTAGGGTTTTAGGGTTTTAGGGTTTTAGGGTTTTAGGGTTTTAGGGTTTTAGGGTTTTAGGGTTTAGCGTTTAGGGTTTAGGGTTTAGGGTTTAGGGTTTCGGGTTGGGGTTTAGGGTTTTGCGGGTTTAGGGTCTTAGGGTTAAAAGGTTTAGGGTTTTAGGGTTTAGGGTTTAGGTTTTAGCGTTTAGGGTTTAAGGTTTAGGGTTGAGCCTGAGAGTTGGTGCGTGAGATGCACGTGCATTGTATGATTATGTTAGTATACATATGCATACATTCTTGCATTGGAAGATATTAGTAAAATGATCATGCTAGTATAGTTTAATGTATGAGCATGTTATATTCTCATGTATCTGACCATATCAGTCTTATAGCCGCTCTGGGGCTCTGGTTCTGTTCACAAGGCCCCTCGTAGAAGGTTCAACCCTACCCTAAACGCTAAACCCTAAACCCTAATAGTAACGATGCCGCATGACGCATGCCTGTAGGGTCGTCCTGTTTTTGTTCGGGTGCCCAGGGGAGCGGGGGTTGGGGGAGTGATCTTAGGCGAATGGCAAGCCCCCCATCCCAAACCCCTGTAAACTCCTGACTTATTAAGTAGGGGCCCTCATGCCCCAACCCTAATCCCTAAACCCTAAACCCTAAACCCCAAACCCTAAACCCTAAACCCGAAACCCTAAACCCTAAACCCTGAACCCTATACCCTAAACCCTAAACCCTAAACCCTAAACGGAATTTTCAGGGCTGCGCCTAGGGCTGTAGGTAAAGCCCTGACTAGGACGAAGACAGCATGCTGTTTCCCTAGGTCCCATAATTACGCCTCATAAAAGGTTATTTAAGGGGGGAACCTAGGGGGGGGGGGGGTGGGGGTAGCCCTAAACCCGAAACCCGAAACCCGAAACCCTAAACCCTAAACCCTAACCCTAAACCCTAAACCCTAAACCCTAAACCCTAACCCTAGGGGCGGGGGGGGGGGTTAGTAGGGGAAGCCAGGGCTGCTGAGAGGTTTTTGTTGTGCAGCCGCCAGGTGCAGTTCGACACTGCCCTGCCACCCATCCTGAACGCCCTCGAGGTGGCCCTGGGCTTTGTTTAGGGTCTAGGCTTTAGGGTTTGGGGTTTGGGGTTTGGGGTTTGGGGTTTGGGTTTAGGGTTTAGGGTTTGGGGTTTTGGGTTTCGGGTTTGGGGGGGGGGGGAGGGGGGGGGGGGTAACATTTTACATTTTTAAGGGTACTTAAAACTCAATAAGGAATAGACATTTAGATTTTGAATATTATCCCAACCATGAATCAGTAGGGATCTTGGACCCCAAGTCCGCAAACAAACCCCCCATGTCGCGGAAACCCAAGGCCGTCAACCCCTAAACCCTACACCCTAAACCCTAAACCCCTAAAGTCCTCCCCCTTTCGGGGCCGTGCAGGTCGATGGTTTCGAGCATCGCCTGGTGCTGGAGGTGGCGCAGCACTTGGGCCGGGGCACCTGGAATCCAAGGGTTTAGGGTTTAGGGTTTAGGGTTTCGGGTTTAGGGTTTAGGGTTTAGGGTTTAGGGTTCCTGAACCCTAAACCCAGCACCCGAAACCGTTTGGGCTTGAGGGACGCAAGCGTTTTGGGCATAGGGGCTCGACGGTTTGGATTGGGCCTTGGCTTTGGGCCCGGGTTGGGGTCCTCAGTACCAGCCCTAAACTCAGGAACTGCCTTTGGTGGGCCCTGGGTTTCGGGTATTCAGATCCTAAGAGGGACCCCAGAAGGCACCACGATATTTCATGGAAGTAGAGTGCCCTACACACAGCCACTCCAAGAGTGAAGGATGGTTTGTAGGGAGTGCGCGGACCGAGGAAAGCCCCCAAAACAGGAGGATTTAGGAGGGCCGCAGGTCCATAACGAGGCGGAGGCTTCTCAGGGCACCTGAGCCCATGGCTCAAGGGATGAAGGCTCGCACCCCTAAGGTTGTACCCCTAAAGGTTTCCCTTATTTTACTCCGAACATGGCCCTTATGCAACCTTAAGGATGTTTAAACAGGGTCCCAAAAAAACCAAGGGTACAACCGTAGGGGTCCAAGGTAAGAGTCCCTGAACCCTAAACCCTAAGCCCTAAACCCTAAACCCTAAACCCTAAGCCCTAAACCCTAAACCCTAAACCCTAAACCCTAAACCTAGAATGCCGCAGCTGAGGAGAGAACATGGTTCGCACGATTGCGATGGATGGAACAGATGGGCTGACGCGCGGCCAGAAGGCTGGAAGCTCAGAGTCTGTCCAATGCTCACGGCCGTTTAGGGTTTAGGGTTTGGGGTTTGGGGTTTAGGGTTTGATGCCAACTGCTGTCCTGCTACCACTGTAGGGCTGCTAGGGTTTCGGGTTTAGGGGTTGAGTCTGAGGGTGTGAGGTTACACCCAACCCATGTCCTAGCGAGTGAGCCGAAATTGTGTGGACCCTAAACCCTAAACCCTAAATCCTAAATCCTAAACCCTAAGCCCTAAACCCTAAACCCTAAACCCTAAACCCTAAACCCTTCAGTGGTCCAGGTCATTGATACTGGTGCACCCATCACCGTGCCGGTGGGTGAGCAGACGTCCCCACCTCAGCCTGCGTGCGCAGGATCGGAGGCTGCTGCTAGAAGTCTTGAGAAGCAATACCCCGAAACCCTAACCCTAAACCCTAAACCCTAAACCCTAAACCCTAGACCCTACACCCTAAACCCTAAACCCTAAACCCTAACCCCTAAACCCTAAACCCTAAACCCTAAACCCTAAACCCCTAAACCCCTAAACCCCTAAACCCCTAAACCCCTAAACCCCTAAACCCCTAAACCCCTAAACCCCTAAACCCTAAACCCTAAACCCTAAACCCTAAACTCTAAACCCAAACCCTGCGCCACAAGTAGAACCAAGCTGTGGAACGTGCCATGAGCCGCCCACCAACACCAAGGTCCGAGTGCTTTGGGGGATTCATTTTTTTCAGGGTTTAGGGTTCAGGGTCGAGGGTTTGGGGATTTAGGGTTTAGGGTTTAAGCTTTAGCGTTCAGGGTTTAGAGTAGGGCTTGGAAGAGTTCAGGGGCTTGGGGGCTTGAGGGCTCAAGGGTTTACGTTCAAGGGTTCCGGAGGTCTCGGGTTTAGGAAACCCTAAACCCTAAGCCCTAAGCCCTAAGCCCTAAACCCTAAACCCTAAACCCTAAACCCCTAAGCCCTAAACCAAGGCTTGGGCGCATCATCAACATCATCGGTGAGCCCATCGATGAGCTGGGCCCCATTGACACCAAGAAGCCAGCCACTCAGAACGTCTCACTGGGGTTTAGGGTTTAGGGTTTGGGGTTTAGGGTAGGGTTTAGGGTTTAGGGTTTAAGTTGGGTTTAGGGTTTAGGGAAGGCTTAGAGCTTTTCGGGCTTTAGGGTCTTCGGGGTTTGGAAGTTTAATAATTTGGGCCTTCAGAGATTTAGGGCTTCTGTTTACACATGCCCTCAAAACCCTATGAAGTAAGCTCCTCAACTGAAGGCCATTAGGGATGCGCCTGGCTTCTTGATGACAATCCCCTTACTAAACATTTAACTTTACATGTACAATCCCCCCCCCCCCACCCGTCCCTCCCCAAAGGAAATGTTGAACACGTTCTGAAGCATCCCAACCCTCAAAAAAGGGCCCAAGTGGTGCGTACAGTATCCCATTTTGATCAGAGCCACCAAAACCACCAACCCTAAGCCCTAAACCCGAAACCCCAGGCCCCCCTCCACTCCCCGGGCCCCCCCCCCCCCCCCCCCCCCCCCCCCCCCCCTCCCTGCGAGGTTCTATGCCATCCATCGCCCAACTCCCACGTTCACGGAGATGAACACCTCGGCGCAGCAGCTGCTGACGGGCATCAAGGCACCGGGATGGCAAACCTCAAATGAGGGCTTACGAAATCAGGGGGCCCCCAATATGGTCACCCAAATAGTAGGATCCCCTCATAACAAGGACCCCAAGAATATCGTAAACCCCCAAATCCACCCCCGGTATCATCTGAGAGTGCAGCAAGCACTGCAGGGGGCCAGTGCAGATTGACCATAAGATGGGCGTGATCAGGTTTCCAGGCCCGTAGGACTCAGTATCTGAGTGAGCACACTTTGCACTTTTTGGGGATTCTATAATCCCTATAGAGCTCAAAGTGTACACTTTTTGGGGCTTATGAACTCAGCAACTAAGAGGATCAGAGAAGGCGTTCATGCCATGCGACCCAGCCAGCACCCGGACAGTCCACAGCATCTACTTCCTTCACTAGGTCGGCTTTTGAGATATCGTAGATTTTCCTTACTTGGGTTTATGAGGGATCCTTTATACCAAGATCATTCAATGGGTGTAATTACAGGATCCTTTATACCAAGATCATTCAATGGGTGTAAAGGCCACCCCAGCTCATCTCGAAGCCCCCGGCGGCCTCCCCCTGCCACAACTGGGGCCAACATCAAGCCTCGCTCACCTCCAAGGCCTGAGGCGGATGACGAGAGGTCTCTTAGGGTTTAGGGTTTAGGGTTTAGGGTTTAGGGTTTAGGGTTTAGAGGCTCATTGAGAAGTAGACCTCTCCCGCCCCGCCCCCAACTGCCGCTGTGGCTCTTCAGGAGCCCAGTTCTAGGACTACTGTATCATCCCCTTCAACGGCCCAGCTGTTTCAAGAAGGCCCTCAGATAATCCTGAGCGTTTCCAGCGGGTTCCAGCGGGTCCAGGTATGACATTTCAGGAGGTCGTACAGAGTGACAAGCCTGCAAGCCCCACACCCTAAACCCTAAACCCTATACCCTAAACCCTAAACCCGAAACCCTAAACCCTAAACCCTAAACCCTAAACCCCAACCTCTTAAGCCCTGAGTGCGAAAAGCCCTCGCAGGTGGTGGACCTGCTGGCACCCTATGCCAAGGCTCGCC
This sequence comes from Symbiodinium natans, assembly GCA_905221605.1. Classification (NCBI taxonomy): domain Eukaryota; class Dinophyceae; order Suessiales; family Symbiodiniaceae; genus Symbiodinium; species Symbiodinium natans. The sequence continues at coordinate 84,366 of CAJNDS010001646.1, read as the reverse complement.
ATGGAAGGGGAGGGGGGGCCGAGGGCTTCTGTAGCCCCAAAAGTGTGAAGCGTGAACCCCAAACCCAAGATCACAGGGGCATGGGTTTAGGGTTCAGGGTTCAGGGTTCAGGGTTTAGGGTTTAGGGTTTACGGTTCAGATTTGGGGATGGGCAATTGCATCCCCGTGGAGGGTTTGCACCTCGTGCTCGGGATTCGACATCTTCGACGCCAGGTTTGTTGGGGTACTGATTTCGGGCTTGGGGCTGCGAAGCCCTGCCACTTCTGCGTCAAAAAGTCCCGAGTCGGCGCTAACCCTTGAAAGTTTAGAGCCCTTATGCTAAGCCCTCTGCCTGCGAGCCCTCGCCGCCAAGCTCTTAGGCTTTATAGGGCTCAGGGGCCCAGGGTGTCCTTCAACACCCTAAGCCTTGAGCGAAAGATTCAGTCCGCAAACACGCTGAACCCTGAACCCTACTCTAAACCCTAAACCCCAAACCCAAGCCCCTGAACCCTGAACCCTAAACCCTAAACCCTGAACCCTACACCCAAAAACCCGAAACCCTAAAGCGAGGGCGGCAAGATCGGCCTCTTCGGCGGTGCAGGTGTCGGCAAGACGGCCCGCAAGCTCGGTGGACGGGATGTAGGCTGTCGTGATGTGGGGGAATCAAGTTCTGGGTTTAGGGTTTGGGATTTCGGGTTTAGCGGTTAGCGTTTAAATAGCACTTAGGGGTTTATTTCCTTATGGTCTATTCGAGTAGATTCTGTTAGAAGATCGCATCCATTTGGATCAATCCCGTTTGGGATTGGCGAAGACAGATCATGGGGACGTGAAGGAATGCTCAGTTGCACCGGACTCCGGTCTTTTGCTGCCGTGTTTTCTGGCCTGCGCTTTGAGTGGGGTTTCTTGGTAGCCCAAGTGGTACCCCTTTCCCTCCTTTTGGTTCCACTTTCCCTTATAAAGTACCCAACCCTAAAAAGGGTGCCCTTGTTCTAGTCTGGTTACTGGGCTACCAAGTAATGGATGTGGACTTGAGTTTTTTTTGAATGACCGACCAGCGTCGTTTGCTGAGGTGGTGATCATGGAACTGATCCACAACATCGCCTTGTGCTCAGAGCTCCCTAAACCCTAAACCCTAAACCCCAAACCCTAAACCCGAAACCCTAAACCCTAAACCCTAGCCCAAATGGTAGAAAGGGGCCTGCGATGGCGCAACCAGACTTTGAGCTGGGCTGCCTTGGGCCGTTGTCGCACGCTTGTTCGTGCTTAGCACACTGCCAGCAGTATCCAGAAGCCCATTTGCGAGGGACTAGGGTTGAGCTCTGCTGGACCAAGCCTGAGAAGTCAGGCCATTGATGCTTCAGGGCTTTTTTCCGGCTTGAGAAAGCTTTGTAAACCTCAGCGTACCGAACCCTAACATAAAGCTTGTGGCGGCGACTTCGGCTTGGGGGTTGCTCTCGGGTCGGTTCCCAGGCTCTCAAGCACGGTGGTTACAGCGTCTTCGCGGGCGTAGGCCCACGATTCTTCGAGGAACAGTTTGGTCATTTCTCTAAATAATGGTCCCGGTTGGGGTACCCGAAATACTTGGTGGCTCTGTGTTTGAGCTCGTCAGGGTTTTTGGGTGTTTGTGTTGACAATGTAGTACAGTTGTGTGCTCGAAGGCTAATGGTAGGCCCTTGGGACATTTTATATTTTCCCTTATTGGGTTATTCAGGATCCTATTCAGGAATATTTTCGGAGGGTTTTTAACGGCCATCTTAGTGAAGCTTCAGAGCAGGAAGTGTTCTGAAGTCAGGGGTTTTCTGCACCGACTCCCACATCGACATACCGCTAAGGGGCCTTCTTGGTTAGAATAGCGTTTTTTGGGGGTATTAAGTATAATTATGTGTAGGGGCATAAGGGAATACTTCTGGTTCTTATTCCGACCCCTTTCGTATCCCTCCCCTCAGCTTCTGCATTCAATGGTAGACATGCCACCAAAACCCTTCCCGGCTGCTTTCTGGTGAACCGCGGCCTGAAGATCGCAACTTGTGTCACGGATGTAGGCTTCTTTTATGGGGTTTCCCCAAAATACCCCAAAGCGGGGCAAACCTTCTTGGGTTCCTATAGCAAGGATTCTCGAATGTGTGGGGGTATATTAGGGTTTAGGGGGTTCAGGGTTGGGGGTTTAGGGGGTTTAGGGGGTTTAGGGTTTAGGGTTGAGGGTTTAGGGTTTAGGGGGTACCTCAACTTGGCTTCCTGGGGCAGGCGAGCGCACGCGCGAGGGCAACGACCTGTACCATGAGATGATGGCCAGCGGAGCGCCTTGGCCCTCTGCAACGTTGCATGGGTTTCCCTACTACCCCCCCCCCCTCTTTAGGGTTTAGGGTTTAGGGTTTAGGGCTACCCCCTTAGGTTCCCGCTTAAATAGCCTTAATTTGCCTTAATTATCCCAAGATGGCCTTAAACGTGAGGGTTTGCTTCTATCGTCCAATGGTATTTTTGCTTTAGCAACAGCCAAGAGTTATATCAACAGAGAACCCGAAACCCTAAACCCTGAACCCTAAACTCCCTCAAACCCCGAAGGCCAAGGGATGTTGGCTGGAGCACCTGGCCTGCTGCAAGATGGTCTTCAGTTTCAAGCTGTACCCCTGCACCTTCTTTTCTTTCAAGCCTTCCGGGTGTTCTAAAGGCACTCTTGACTCTTGACACTTGTCAACTCTGCCTATCCGAAACTCCAGACTCAGTCAATCTAACTTTTCGTTTCTTCTGGGCCCCTGGTGTGCCCCGAATATATATGCGGCCGGCAAAGCATGATATAGGAGTTTAGGGTTTGGGGTTTAGGGTTTAGGGTTTGGGGTTTAGGGTTTAGGGTTTAGGGGAGAGCTGGCCAGACAACAACTGGATAGCTACGAGCTCAAACCTCTTGCCCTGCGCCTGAAGCCCTCAAGCCGCTACTCCGGAAGTTGCTAGGGTTTAGGGTTTAGGGTTTAGGGTTTGGGTTTAGGGTTTAGGGTTTAGGGTTTAGGGTTTAGGGTTTAGGGTTTAGGGTTTAGGGTTTAGGGTTTAGGGTTTAGGGTTTAGGGTTTAGAGGTAAAACATTTCAAGTAGCATTAAGGTTCTGTGTGGTCAGTTCGTTCTCCAATGTCTAATGCAGGGATCTTTCTTCGGTCCTTGTTATCGCAAAGTACCACCCTTACAACTGAAAGCCCCCGCAGAAGAAGCCTACAAGCCTCAAGCCCTCAGAACCTCAAAGTCTCAAAGTCCTCAAAAGTGGAAACCCTAAGCCCTAAACCCTAAGCCCTAAACCCTAAGCCCTAAGCCCTAAGCCCTAAGCCCTAAGCCCTAAACCCTAAACCCTAAGCCCTAAGCCCTAAGCCCTAAGCCCTAAGCCCTAAGCCCTAAACCCTAAACCCCAAACTCCGACTCCGTAGCTCAACAGAGCCCCCCCTGTCCGAGGTGATCAAGAAGGACAAGGCCCCTGGATCCAAGGCGCACCGTGGCACGGGGTTCGGGGTTTAGGGTTTAGGGTTTAGGGTTTAGGGTTTAGGGTACAGTAGCAAGAATTGGGCTTTCGGGCTTTGGGGGCTCGTGCTAGCCTTAGGTACACGCCGTTGTAGCTACAAATACCCACCCTACGCACTGAAACCCTGAATCTGAACAGCCCCCATGTAGAACTGCCTTTAGGAATTTAGGGGTTTAGGGTTTTAGGGGTTTAGGGTCTTAAGGGTTTAGGGTTTCAGGGTTGAGGCTTCGGCTTTGCTGGCTTTCTTTTATATACTTTCCATGGTTTACAGCTTGCGTGAGCTCAAACACGTATGCAACTTGCAACGTTTGGGGCTTAATTACGGTTTTATCCTAAGCCTTAGGCCGGCCCTAAACCCTACACCCTACACCCTAAACCCTACACCCTACACCCTAAACCCGAAACCCTAAACCCTAAACCTGAACCCTGAACCTTAAAACCCTACCCCAGGCCGCGCTCGTGTACGGCCAGATGAACGAGCCTCCTGGAGCGCGCGCCCGCGTGCTTCGCCTCGGACGTTGGGCATCAGGTGTTCGGCTCTATAGGATCCTGTAGGGTTTGGGGGAATAGGGTTAAGGGTTTAGGGTTAAGGGTTTAGGGTTTAGGGTGTAGGCATACTTGGAAGTGCACAGTTCATGGGTAGTTACAAGTAGGGTTATAGGTACCCTAAATAAGGGCTTATTATGGTTTAGGGATACTTGGAAGTTCATGGGTAGTTATAAGTAGAGTTATATGTACGTATAGTTATCCTACTCATAGCCCCATGTAAAATATTCCCATAACCTCCAAGCAAGCCGTAGTTGCATTCTATGGATCTTTGCTGCCTAAGGCTCGGCTGGGCTTTTGGGTTTTAGTGAGAAGCCCTAAACCGCAAAAAACCCAAGTAAGTGACTCGGTCGATCTCTCTACGATTCTTGGCGTCCTGATTCCTGATCCCGAAGCTCGATATGGGCTTGAGGTCGGGTTTTTAGAGTTGAGGGTTTAGCGGTTTAGCGTTTGGGGTGTAGGGTGAGGGTTGAAGCTTGGCTTGTGCATGGGGCAGCTGCGGCAATCCTTTTCTCTCAAATCAGGTCGCCCTGACCGGCCTGACCGTGGCGGAGTATTTCCGAGATGAGGAGGGACAGGACGCAAGCTCAAACCCTGCATTTTGAGCAGAGGGAGGAGGCATGTGGGGGTTTCTTCTTTTGGGGCTGAAGAACAGCGCTCTGAACCTCAAATTCGGGCGAGTGTGACAACTGAGGGCCCCCCTGATAGGCAGTTGCCTTTATCCCAAGTGCTTCGGGGCTCAGATATGAGGAGCGGGTTCGGCACAAACCCCAAACCCTAAACCCTAAACCCTAAACCCCAAGCCCCAAGCCCCAAACCCTAAACGCTAAACCCTAAACACTAAACCCTAAACCCTGAACCCTAGACCCTAAACCCTAAACCCTAAACCCTAACCAGGTGCAAGCCTAAAGGGTTCGGGGCTCAATCCTTCGAGGGCCCTCGGATGCCTTGGTCCAGAAGTAGCTCTTCACCTCGTCACTCTTGAGAGCTTCCAGACTAGGTTTTAGGGTTCAGGGTTAGGGTTTAGGGTTTAGGGTTTAGGGTTTAGGGTTTAGGGTTTAGGGTTTAGGGTTTAGGGTTTAGGGTTTAGGGTTTAGGGTTTAGGGTTTAGGGTTTAATTAGAGTTTAGGGTTTAGGGTTTAGGGTTTAGGGTTTAGGGTTTAGGGTTTAGGGTTTAGGGTTTAGGGTTTAGGGTTTAGGGCGCTCTTGAAAGAATGCTATAGGGTCGGAATAAGTGCTAATAGGATTCCCTTAGGGTCCCTTTAAAACTATACTACTCTAACCTTAAAGTATTCAGGCCCCTATATTAGCTGTTGTTGTTTGTTCTTAGTGCATATCGGACCATGCAAGTTATGACCTCTAGAGACGTTTCTGAGAGCAGTTGGTGGATTGGGGTAAGCATTAGGAACGAGGAGCACCGGAATCATGCAGTCCTGGGATCAAGTCGTCAGGTATTCAGAGTGTGGGGTTCCCGGTCAGTATCGGGTCTAGGACAGTCTTTGCGTAACGAAACCCTGAAACCTAACTTCAAACCATGTTTAGTGTTTAGTGTGCAGGGTCATCCGTCATCCCCACACAGTTTAGCAATCCAGGCCCTGTTTGTACGGGCCGTAGTAGGCGCTGACCAGCACAACCTCGGCCCTGAACCCCGCCCCCCACCCTCCCCCCAGATACTCAGCCCTGCAAAAACCACAAACCCTCAAGTACCCTCAAGTAAGCCCCGAACTCCATAAACTTGATAGTAAGCCCTACGGCCAAATCGCCCCTAAACCCCAAAGCCCCAAAACCCCCCCCCCCCCCCCCCAAAAGACTCAAAAGACCCCCCCCCCCCCCCCCCCCCCCCAAAAGACTCAAAAGAGTCAAGGACGTGCTGCTCTTCGTGGACAACATCTTCCGCTTCACCCAAGCCGGATCCGAGGCAGGCCGCCCTCTGAAATGGGTTTGGGGTTTAGGGTGTAGGGTTTAGGGTGTAGTTTTCAGGGTTTGGGGTTTAATTAGGGTTTCGGGTTCAGGGTTTAGGGTACTACTGTTACTGTTCCTGCTCCTGCTCCTGTTCCGTACCATGATGATCATGATTGTGGACGTGGGTGTGTGCTCGTTCAGATGTACGGTCTGGGTTGTTGTTCGGGAACTTAACTTAAGATACGGAAGCCGTATCTTCGTTCAAATTGTCATCCTGTGGCAACTTCCAGCTCCACCCTAAACCCGAAGCCGTAAGTAAGCCCTAAACCCTAAACCCCCAAACCCCTCAACCCCTAAACCCGAAACCCTAAACCCCTAAACCCTAAACCCCAATCTCCTAAACCCTAAACCCGAAACATCCCCCAGGTGTCGGCCCTCCTTGGACGTATCCCTAGCGCGGTCGGCTACCAGCCGACTCTGGCAACGGACTTGGCCTCTCTGCAGGAGAGAGGTTTCTAGGGTTTAGGGTTTAGGGGGCTAGGGTTTTGGGTTAGGGGTTCAGGTTTAAGTTTGGGGGTTTAGGGGTTTGGGTTTACTTAAGGTTATGGGTTTTGGGGTTTTTGGATTGTCCTGAAAAAACTATTCCAAGATATGGGCCCTTAACCTGTGTGTGGGGCGGGGGGAGGGGGGGGGGGTGGATTCTCAGGGCTGTAAGCCCCAAAACCCCAAACCCAAAAGGGTGTGACTGCTTGATCGAAGCTGAGGGGTTTCGTTGTCGTTAAGATTGCCGAGGCTCGTAGGTTTAGGGTTCAGGGTTTAGGGTTTGGGGTTTAGGGTTTGGGGTTTAGGCAGCTTTCTGGTTTGGGGTCTAGGCCTCGTGCGTTGAACTTTGAAGGCTGGATGCATCATGGCCAAAGCGCCTAGCTAGCGTGTGAGCACTACCGTTTTTGGACATGCACGCGCAGAGTTTAGGGCTTGTTTAGGGTTTAGGGTTTGGGGTTTAGGGTTTAGGGTTTAGGGCTTAGGGTTTAGGGTTTACAGTGTAGGGTTTGGGTCCTAAACCCTAAGCCCTAAGTGTCGCCGAGCAGGAGCGGATTACCACCACGCGGAAGGGCTCCATCACGTCTGTGCAGGCCACCCGGCCTTCAATTCCCAAAAGAGGGGTCCCCCTCATCCCAAAATGGTATAATCTTGCTTATAGGACCCCCAAAAAGGGCACAACCCTATAGGTTACCCTCCCCCCCCCCCCCCCCCCCCCCCAAAAACCCTGAACCTTAAACCCTCGTATAGCCCTACGTCATAAGTAACCATGAAAACCTTCATGCAAGGCGATCTGGCATCCGGAGTTAATTATAGGGGTCGGAATAATTACTAATATTATTCCTTTATAGTCCCTTTATAGTTCTTCTATAATTATCCCCAAAAGCCTCTTCCCGATAGTGCAAAGCTTACTTGGGCCGTTATAAGTGGGGTTGTGAGTAGGGTAACTACAATTGCAGCCGATTTGCAGCCCTACCCACATGAACCTCCCAGTCGGGCTCGCGAGTTCATCAGGCCGTGTACGTGCCAGCGGATGACCTTACCGACCCAGCGCCGGCCACGACCTTCGCCCACTTGGATGCCACGACGGTGTTGTCGCGGCAGATTGCCGAGTTGGGCATCTACCCCGCAGTGGATCCTCTGGACTCAACCTCCCGTATCTTGGCCGTTCTCGTTGAGTTTGTGCACGGAAGTTTTTTGTGAAGACTCGTGCCTTCGTTTCCAGATGCTCCAGTACATCAGCCAAGGTATGTTGGACCCATCCATCGTGGGCCAGCGCCACTACGACATCGCACGAAGCACGCAGAAGATCCTCCAAGACTATAAGTCCCTCCAGGACTGGAATTTTGGGGCTGTAGAGGGTCCTCCAAATCTATCCGGAGACGGAGGTTGCAACTCCTGGCACCACTCGAAATCTCAAATAAGCCTGCAGCCCTCAACGCAGTCAGCAAGACTTGCAGCAAAGCTGCAGTGTCCTCAACGCCGACTGACAATGAAACCGCAAAGCTAAACCTCAAAAGGTGGGGTTTGGGATTTAGGGTTCAGGGCTTAGGGAGTTTAGGGTTTATGGTGTGGGGTTTAGGGTTTTTGGGGGGTCTCGCGCAATCAACCCACAGCCTGTTTCCTCAGGACATCATTGCCATCCTTGGTATGGACGAGCTTAGCGAGGAAGACAAGCTCACGGTCGCGCGAGCCCGCAAGGCCCCATCCGCTCATGGACCGTTCTTTGTGGCCTCCGGTTTCGTTGTGAAAGCCCTAAAAACAAATTACTCAACCTGAACCCTGCACAAAGCTATCCCAATCTCCTGAGCCTTCGCACTGCGCAGAAGTCGTAGGGCTTGGGCTTTGGAGCACCATAGATCATGAAGGCCTGTATTCTGTCCCCTGCTTGTACGCACCTCAACTACGCCCAATAATGACTCGCTTTGAATTCTTTAACTCCGAATCCCCTGTAGACCCCGGTTCCAACTATCACCACTAGTTCACCTCCACGGCCATGAAGCAAGAGGTGCAGCGCTTCCTCTCGCAGCCCTTCTTTGTGGCCGAGATCTTCACTGGCACTCCGGGGGCCTTCGTGGACTTGGAGACCACGTCCGGGGGCCTTGAAAATGGGGTTGCGGGTTGTGGGTTTTGGGGGTTAGGGTTTAGGGTTTAGGGTTTAGGGTTGAGGAATGTCCCACGTTGTTCTTACGGGCCTTGGGTGGTTGGGTGCCTGATTTCCCCGCAGGGGGGGCTTCCCCAAACCCTGATACCGTTACTGATACCCTAAATTTCCGATACATCCCTAAACTTGAACCCTCAATATCTGTAGCCATTCGAAAGCGCTCAACCCTAAAGTTTAGCTGAAGCCCTCAACCCTAAACCCCTAAACCCTAAACCCTAAACCCGGATGCTCGGCATTCGGAAAGGGCCTTTGGGGCTTCTGAGGCCCTTGAGGTTGAGCTTCTGTCTGAGCGACATAGGGTTTAGGGTTTAGGGTTTAGGGTTTGGGGTTTGGGGTTTAGGGTTTATAGGGCTTCGAAGGTTTAGGGTTTAGGGTTGTTTAGGGTTGGTTTCGGGTGCCCCCTTTTTTGCGGGCGCGGGGGGGATTCCTTCACGGTACCTGGGCCCGAAACCCCACAGCCTGAAACCCACCACCAATTCATGGTTTCGGGTTTAGGGTTTAGGGTGTTTCCTTACTACCCCCCCTCAATACTACCCCTCCTAGGTTCCCCCCCTTCAATATCCTTGCTTAATTATCCTTAAAAGCCTGAATTATGGGGACCTAGGTAGTAGGCGGGTAATAGACAGGGGGTAGTAGTGGAACCCATGCAAGAAATCGCACTATAAGCCCTGAATCTTCCAAATGGGTTCGGGGTTTACAGTGTTCAGCAAGCCGGCGCCCTAAACCCCCTGAAGCACTGAACTCCCCTAAAGTCCCAAAAGTCCGGACGTAAACCCTAAACCCTATGACCCTACTTGGAGGTTCAGGGGTAGTGAAAGGGTTACAAGTAGGGTAGCTATTTTCACAGCTGCTTATGACCTTAGTTAGTAGCTACCCAGGAACCTTCAAGCAGCCCTAAACCCTAAACCCTAAACCCTAACCCTAAACCCTAAACCCTAAACCCTAAACCCTAAACCCTAAAACCCTAAAACCCCTAAACCCCTAAACCCCTAAACCCCTAAACCCCTAAACCCCTAAACCCCTAAACCCCTAAACCCCTAAACCCCTAAACCCCTAAACCCCTATACCCCTAAACCCCTAAACCCCTAAACCCCTAAACCCCTAAACCCCTAAACCCCTAAACCCCTAAACCCCTAAACCCCTAAACCCCTAAACCCCTAAACCCCTAAACCCCTAAACCCCTAAACCCCTAAACCCCTAAACCCGATACCCTACTTATGCCCATCGTAACTCCTCCCACTTCCAGGATCAACGACTTCGAAGAAGTTTTGTCCGGAAACTGCGACGACATCCCCGAGGAGTGCTGGGTGATGGGCTTTGGGGGTTTCCGAAAATAAGGGACCCCCATAAACCCTCCAAACCCTTTCAACCCAACAAACCCGAAATGCGGGGTTTGGGTTCGGTTCCTTGAAAGGCCAAGGCTTCGTATGAGGGCCGTCGGAAGGAGGTGCTAGCTTCCGATCAGGTCCGCAGACCTTGGAGCCGCACAGCTCGAGGGTGTAGGGCCTACGCGCTACAGACTTTGGGGGCACGACCCGAGACCCTAACGACCCTAAAACCCTAAACCCTGAACCTTAACCCTGAACCCTCAACCCTAGTTTATCAAGAAGAACTTGCCTTACTCCAGGCGGCCTTCTACATGATCGGTGGAATGTCCGATGTCCGAGAGAAGGCCAATGTCTTGGCTCCTTGCTGTGCGGGTCTTGCCGTATGATGATGGGCTAGGGTTTAGGGTCTGGGTTTAGGGTTTAATGTCTAGGGTCTACAAGAATAGAGCTCAAATACCACCCGTCCCCTTCGAGCCTCACCAGGAGGAGGGGGCAAGGGGCGGGCGGGGAGGTGGAGGTGGTGCGTTCACTTCGCGGACGAGCAATACTGTGCGGTCCGGTTGGATGCGGTAACGGTTCGGTGCGGTACGGGAAAATGTGTTGTTGAAATGCCCGTGATAAAGCCTGCATAGTTTCATATGCAGGGCCAGAGAGCTGGCAGATGAAAGGCATGTAGTCGGAGGAGCCTTTCGGGTACTGGCAGGTGCTGGGCTCTGCTGAACCTGTGCAAAGATATTCCGCACGGCCAGAGCAAGCAATCAAGATATTCATGCCTGCAGGAGTGGGAACTCCCGTAGACCCAGCGACACCGCACCGGTTCACGCAGTGATCATCTAAGCGTACTTACATGGCCCCATACTAATTTAGGATGGGGCCCTTAAATTGAGAAACCCTAAACCCTAAACCCTAAACCATATACCCCTTCGATATACCCTAAACAACCCAAGGGCCTACATTTTACTAGGTAGGCCCTTGGGACATTTTATGTTTGCCCTTATTGGGTTTAACAGGAGCATCTTCAGGAACCTTTTTGAAGTTGGCCCGCATAGCTAACCTTGGGACCCAATACCCCCTCCCCCCCCCCCCACCCCCCACCCCGCCCCACCACCCCCATCCCGCCCCACCCACCCCCCCACCCACACCCCCCCCCCCCCCACACCTTCCCCCGCCACTCCACCCCACACTGAACTTATCTCACTTTCCCCCTAGGAGTAGTAGTAGTAGTAGTAGTAGTAGTAGTAGTAGTAGTAGTAGTAGTAGTAGTAGTAGTAGTAGTAGTAGTAGTAGTAGTAGTAGTAGTAGTAGTAGTAGTAGTAGTAGTAGTAGTAGTAGTATAGTCGTAGTAGTAGTAGTAGTAGTAGTAGTAGTAGTAGTAGTAGTAGCAGTAGCAGCAGTAGCAGCAGTAGCAGTAGCAGTAGCAGTAGCAGTAGCAGTAGCAGTAGTAGTAGTAGTAGTAGTAGTAGTAGTAGTAGTAGTAGTAGTAGTAGTAGTAGTAGTAGTAGTAGTAGTAGTAGTAGTAGTAGTAGTAGTAGTAGTAGTAGTAGTAGTAGTAGTAGTAGTAGTAGTAGTAAGATGAATGCTGACACGCCGTCAGTGAAGAAACATCTTGCAAACATTCATGAGCTAAACGATATAGTATCTGAACGACAACGACGGTGCCTGCTTTCCAGGCGGCGAAGCTGGCTGCTGTGGCTGCTGGAAAGTGAGCGCATTCCCGGGCTCCAAGATCGTACGTGGGATGGAGGATTGAGGTTTTGAGGTTGAGGGTGTAAGGGATTATTGCTGGGTTCTAGCTTTGATGAATGAGGGGAGGCTGGTCCTGCCCTAAACCCTAAACCTGACTGCTAGGGTCAAGACTTCAGGGGCCTTGAAGACCCGTACCTAGGTAGGCCCTTGGAATATCCTCTAGTGCCCCCAAACTGCGCAGCCCTTTGGAATACTTCATCTATTTCCCAGATTGGGTTTTCAGTGGGTTCAGAAGCTAAGAAGTAGGCCAACGTAGGAAGGGCTCAAAGGACGTCGGGTCAGTGTCGGGCACGTTGCGAGCTACACCCCGTCTGGAGCCTTCGAAGGATAGTTTCTGAGGAGCGATGGTACGTGAGGCAGTTTTGGATGTGCCCTGACTGGGAGGCCTGGTCAGAGAGCCCAATACTCAGGAATATACCTTAAATCATATCAAGGATCCCTATATGACTTATAAGGTATATTCCTTATTTAAGAGGTATTAGGCTCTTTGGGTGGTCAGATGTAGAAAGGCAGCCTTGCAATCATGTCGACTCGTCAGGGGAGCAGGACACGCCAGAACGCTGTGGCGCATAGCCAGATAGCATCTTTTCACAGATAGCAATGCTGAGAGCTCGTCAGTCGATTTTTTTGGGCGCCTGGAGTAGTAAAAAGGAGGAGGCTGGGAAGTCCTAGGCCCTAAGTCTCTGAGCGCGCTCTTCCACAGAACTGCAGGGTGTAGTTTGCTATGATCTTATGGTTTCATGGGCACAGAAGGGTTCAACCAACAGGCGCCCCATGTTAACATGGACGCGCTGTGAAACAACAACAATATGTAAAGAGAGAAGAACGACGGCTCCCCAAACCGTAGTGCTTCAGAGTGTTTGGTCAATGTTGGTTTCGAGGGTTTCTGCATGCGTGGGTGTATGTGTGGGGGCTCACTGTACATGCGATTATAAAGACAAAATCCCAGAATCAGCAGGAGGGCAGCATGAGGCATGCTGTTCGCTGCCCTACGAAGGCAAAATGCAGTGTTCTTCTCCAACCACGTTTTTGGTGCACACATACGGCATGCGGTGGCATTCATGTGGCGTGCAGAGCTACTGTGAGAGTATTGCTTGGATAGAAAGGTCTGTGCAAAGCAGGCTCTTCACTCTCGGTGAAAGACTCCTGCCTGCTAGCCTCTTGCATTAGATAGCCTCTGATCACAGGCGCCGGGGCTTTTGCAGCTTGAGGCCACTTGAAGCCCGTGGCAAACATGAAGCCGCGCTTGCCATGGACTTTTTCCTTTTGTTCCTTTTGCAACTCTGCCTTTCAATAACCGCAGTTTCGCAATTTTGACTCCTATGTGAAAAGTGGAGATTTCAGGCGGCAAAAGCACAAAGAACAAGCACCAGAGCAATTCAAGCAGGCTGGAGCCAAGTTAAAGTTACGGCGGGGCTTATGCGCGACTGGCTATAGGATTCTGAGGGAGGTGCCCCGGGGCCGGCCAGCCAGCCTAGAAGCCAACATTGCTGTTTTCCGAATCTGCGGTTTAGGGTTTAGGGTTTAGGATTTAGGGTTTAGGGTTTAGCCATGCAAGCATGTGTTGATGTGCAGTGTGCAGGCCTTGGACCTCCCTAGCAACAAGGCTGTGCAGGTGCAGCGGTTAACATTTCCAAGCAATCCCACTCTTTTCAGGCTCAGAACAAGTCAATATAGTGACCAGTGAGTATCAACATCTCATGCACCCCACCCCACCCCCCGCACTCACCGGGACTGACCCAAGAACCACGACTCTCGCAAAGAGGCTTTGAGCCAGAGTCTAGATCCAAGGTTCCCTCAGAAATAGAATTTTGGGACAAGGGCTCAACATTGTAAGTTCAACAGATTGAAAACTGACACTTTGCGCTTCAGATTTCAGATTTTATGTCGCCCCCCCCCCCCCCCCCCCCCCCCCCCACCGGCCATCCTCCACCCACCTCCCACCCCCCCACCTCCACCCACCTCCACCCACCTCCACCCACCTCCACCCACCTCCACCCACCTCCACCCACTTCCACCCACCTCCACCCACCCACCCACCCCCACCCACCTGCCCACCCCTGCCCACCCACTTGCCCACCCACGCCCACAGACAGACAGACAGGCAGACAGACAACCCTAAACCCTAAACCCTAAAGTTCAAGGGAGCCATTATTGAGGTAAATGCACACTCAAGGGTTTGAAGTTTAGGGTTTAGGGTTTAGGGTTTACAGTAGGGTTTAGGGTTTAGGGCTAGCATGTCGGCATTGTGAGGCTGCTGCCCTTGTCTGCAACAGGCTGTTTTGGATCAAGTACTCACGAGAGCCTGGCCGCGGTTTTGCCACCAACAAGCATGGTTGACGAGGCCAGTTGCATTTTGCTGGTGCATCTTGCCGTGCGGTCGCTAGATCTCGTAAATTTAGTCTGGCTGCTAGCGCCATGATGACTGCTTGCTGTGCCCTTTATCCAACTGGGCTATACTAAACAGCGAGCGTTTCTTGCAGGCCGCACACCCCCCGCAGGAGGAGCACTTTGATCCGGAATGTGGCCATGGACATGAGAATGCGGCTGTGCAGCATGATTGCGGGACCAACTCATCACATTGGAGGTTTTCAGTTGCTTGATATCTTAGAGCAAGAAGTGGCCTACCACTTATCATAGGGCTGCATAAGGCATGATATATGCGACCCAAGGACGCGGAATCAGTCTCATCGGTCGATTCTGACGAGGTGCTGGGGATCAAGTTGTACATGCCTGCCGTTCTGTCCATCTTGGGCCTACAAGCCCCGGGTGTGAGCCGCGTGTGCTCAGGAGAGGATGGATGAAACCCTCTGCCTGCGCGCCAAGGAGGAAAGTGTCGGAATAGACATGCTCATCGAGCCTCGGTCCCCTGGGAGGCTACTGTGCTATCTCTAGTTAGTTACTGGCCCTGAGCTCCGTTGGATGCTACCATGGTACTTACTAACCAATGTTATAACTGTACTTATAACCCACTTGCAAGCCCCTTAAGTGCCCTAATATGGCTAAAAGCACACTTGTAAGTACACTTATAATTTATTATAATTGGTGATTAAGTACCATGAACATCCAAGCAAACCTTCCCGATGGTGGATGTGTGTGGCAGAGACCTGTCAGCATTGCAGGATCCTTACGCGCACTACGAGGTCTATGACCCTGACCTCGATGACTACGCCCCTGGTAAGCACCTGGTTCGGATGCTATTTCGGTTGTGGTGGGGTTTTGAAGTGCAAGTTTCAAAAGTCGCATATGTCATTTTGGCAGATGAGTGCCTGGCGTCTTGCTTTCGAGCCTCAGCTTCTCCCCTACCCTAAACCGGCAACGGCCCGAAGCCTGAGCCCTCTTAAACAGCAAGCCCAAGGACCCATGCTCCGCCCCTCTGTTGGCTGCTGCCTTTTCTACGGAGGAGATGATGTCTGCTTGCGAACCGGGGGTGCTTGTTATGCGACGCTGCGCGGTGGCTTACTGTTGTGAACAGAACATGCCACTGGAATAACTTAGTTGACAATCGCTCTCAGAAAGGCCATGCGAGGTGGCGAACAGCGACGTGAACGGGGCTTGTGACTTCAATGTCGCTTGTGTGTGCTAGGGAAGTTCGGAAGCAGCAGAGCTTCCAGCGCGCAGAAGTGACGAGCGACAATTCGAGTTGAACCAAGTTGAACGGGCAGCGCACGAACGCGCGACGCTCTGGCACGGAACTCTCCAAATTCTGATTCAGCACGATCGGAGCGAGGTGAATGTTGAAAACCTGGCTGCGATGCCTCAACAGCAGTGGGCACACAGGCTCGACGAATCAATGTCACGTGCCGGACGCGCATGTTATCGCCTCATTCACATGCTATCATACCGTGGAAGCCTGGCTGAAACTGCCACTTGACGCGGTGCTGTTGCCGAGTGGCTGCGCACGGGTTCCTTTGACATCCTTTGCCAGCGACGGGTGAAGCCAAACCAGCGGCACCAAGACTGCATCGCGGCATCTGTGCGTATCGTTGCTGAAGTCTTAAGGACTGATAGATGCTGTGGGTGCTAGTGTGGGCAAGGACGCGCGCAGGTCAGCAAGCTTTGACCTTCCTGTTGCATTGAACGTAGGCGGCCACGAACGCAACACGGTTTCAGAGCGGGACATAGCAGAACGCCGCCACAACGAACAACAAACATCTGACTTGTCCAAAACATTTGGGTTGATTAGTGCACTTTGGTCAACCTTGTGGAGGTCTTAAATCAAGATCAAGAAGATGCGATTCGCGGCGATCCCGGGTTGAGCCATTGGTTTGCGATGTTTGGGAGCCGCCAACAAGCAAGCCCCTCCCACCTGATCGTCGCCATGAGCAACAACGTCGAACCTTCATGTGACCCGCGTTCTTTTCGTCCGCTCGAGTAGATGATATACTGTGCTGCGCATAAGTTTCCGTGGAAGGGCGCCAAGAGGTGAACAAGATTGCGTGGAAGGGTGCAGAAGGTTTGCTTGGGGTCCCCGCAAATCTCGCATGGAGCGAAGAGGCCAAGGCAATTGAGAGGCTTCGCAATTGCCCCTCAGCCGCGCCCACTAAACCGCAGCCAACTGTTCGGTCCGAAGCCGTGTCCCCCTCCCCTCCGTAGCACAACGGTCGTCAAGACCTTTCGGTTTCGGCCCCTGCGACGGCTTGCAAATGACGGTTGTCCTGCCGCGCCTTGCACGGACTTCTGCTCCCGCCAACCGCTGACTTCACAAACGTACAGCCAGCAAGCCTGACAGGAGCTTCTTATGATAACAGCGGAGGTTACCCCTCACGGAAAGATGGAAATCGACACAAGAAAGTGAGAGTGGCGGCGGCTCAGAGTTTTGGAGTTTTCAGGTCCTATAAGTAATCCCAATCGATGAGCCGTGCTTGCCTTTTTTTGTTTGGCTGTCAGCAACCATGCGTAAAATGCGTCCAGACGACCTTATATTGCTTAAAGACGGCCAGAGTGTAAGCTCTGCAGAAAAGCATCCTTGGCTGGGACGCAATAGTAAACGCAGGACATTGCCGCGGTCCGCGAGTTCCCGAAAGACCGTTCGTTATGTTCGCGCATAGTCATGCCGCGCCAGCACCGTGTTGACGCGACGAGGCAGTGCTGATGTCAACGCCGCTTGCCACTTGCTGCTTGCCGCTTGCCGCTTGCCCTTGGCGCCACGAAAACGTGCACGCGTGTGCGTGCGCGGCGGGTGAGGTGGGCCCGCAGCATAGCGAGGCTGCAGCCCATTCGCCCGGCACCGACGAGACGATCGCACCTGCAGCACACTCGGACCCCGCCATCTATACAAGGTAATGCCGGTCATGGTCGAAGACGTCGATTGCTTCCAGCCGTTTGCATGTGTACGGTGGGCAGTCCATGCATTCAGACGAGCGCGGACGCAACAGCCAGCAAAGCAGGCGTGTTTAAGCCGGATGCCCGAGTGCATCTCCGAATACGGAGGGGTGTCAACACTTGACACATGACGTGCGGAATATTGCAATTCGGCCCCCACCGCAATCCAATTTCCAAACAATCAACTCGTCACATGATGTCACAAGATGTAGCATGTAGCGAAGTTCTCCGCGTATCGTACACCGGCGAGTCTCTTTGATCTGTGGAAACAGCACCCCTGCCGACCAAACACCACCTCAGGCTTCAAATCAAGACGGGTTCGGTCGGTTTTTGCGCACGCACATATTTATGCACCCGAGACCATACTCGGGAAAGGCTCGAAGTTGAGGATGCGTTGCTCCGCCAGCTTCCCCGGGTTGCCCAACCTTCAATTCGCGAGGCTTCTCCGTAGCTTCTGCGCAGCGCCGCGCGCGAACCGCGCGCCGACGGTTCCGCCCGACATCATCGCGGCGTATGCGGAGGCACGCGACGCAGCCATGTAAGGGTACCTTGCTCGCGTTTTGGTGGGCGCCCAGCTCCCCGCCAGCTTGGAAGGCTTGGCTCTCACAGCCACGCGCGTCAGCCCAACTGCGCGTGGGCCATTTCGGCAGACGCCCTCACGGCACTCTGCGGCTTTTGCGCAGTGGGCGGCCCGTGCCGTGACTGATGGGCAAGGGCCTCTCTTTCGCCGCAGCCCGGGGGCTTGCCTCCAGCCTCCTCTCCCTCCCAATAGCAGGCGCAACCATTTTCGATGGCATCATGCCGGAGCTCAGCGAGGTCCTTGCCGATGTGCGCTGGGTGTCCGCCCGCCCCTCGCCATCCCCTCGCCAGCCCCTCGCCAGCCCCTCGCCCTGCCGCTGCCGGCGTGATGCCAGCACGCCGGTGCCGTAACCATTCCCACCAGATTCCCTTCACATAACACGTATACACGTATACACATATACACATATTCACATTTTCACATATTCACATATTCACATATTCGCATATTCACATATTCACATACTCACTTTTTTTAAAAAACTCATATACACATATACACATATACACATACACACATACACAAACATACACATACACACATGCACACATGCACACATGCACACATGCACACATACACACATACACACATACACATATACACACATACACACATACACACATACACACATACACACATACACAAATACACAAATACACAAATGCACAAATGCACAAATACACAAATACACAAATACACAAATACAAAGGGAAATAGAAATGAAGATGCTTCTTCGGCATAGCTGGGGGGCGACTTCGACCCATTTCTTTTGCTGGAAGGTTATCCTCTCCGTACTCGATGCTGAACCTCGGTTCGCTCCTGGATGCTTCTGCATAGCTGGGGGAGCCTTGCTGCTGGAGGGTGTGTTCCCTTTGCTTTCGGTGGAATACCTAGCCTAAACGGCTTCCTCAGCAGGAGATGGAACGTCCCGTGCCATGGCGGTGAAACGCAAGCTGATGGTGCCCGGCATGCCTGCGTCGCCGACCGATGCAAGCCGATGGTGCTTTGGTGCTGTGGTGGTGCTATTACAGCGCAAGCTGATGCGGGAGCTACTACAACGCAAGCGGTGGGTGCTCGGAATGCCTGCGTCGCGAGCTGCTGATGCTTTGGTGCTTCTCATGGCTGTCTGCGTGGAGTTCTGTGGCTGCACAGACGCGAGCTCAGCGGCTGCTAGGACACTTCAACGCAAGCTGGCGCGCTGCTGCTGCTGGCTGGCTGGCTGGCCGGCCGGCCGGCCGGCCGGCCGGCCGGCTGGCTGGCTGGCTGGCTGGCTGGCCGCGAGAGGACATGGTGCGTGCTACTGCAACGCAGGCTGATGTCCGACTCCTTGCTCGCAGCCCGGCCCCCTGCACAGCGGGCTGCATGCACTGCCGCGTTCGCGTCGAGCTGGTCTGCGCTGCTGGCCATCGCAGCCGCGCGTTCCTTTGCGGCCAGCCTTCTTTCCCTTCCACTGTCCGGCACGGCCAACGTGGATGGCGACTCACCGCTGCTCAGTGACGTTCTTGCTGACTCCTCCGAGTAGGCTCCCCTCGCCAGCCGCGTGCTGTAAACTGGTTGTGCTGCAGTGGCATTGGGCGCTTGCCTGGGCGCTTGCCTGGGCGCTTGCATTGGGGCCGCGATGTGACTTGCAGTTTCGCAAAGGTCCGTAGCCATTTTGGCTCAAGCCATTTTGGCTCAAGGATGCCATTTTGGCTCAAGCCACGCGAGGCTAGCTTGAGACGCCTAGCTTTGCCACGGCTGGGCCATGGATGGGTTGCCGTCCTTGTTGTTGGCATGTGGCCGTTGGGTGGCGGACTTGACACGCGCAGCGGCGCCAACGCTCGCTCTGCTCCCGCCAACTTGCAAACAGGCCGTGGCTCACACGACAATGGTCTGCTTCGGTGCCGCCCCCTCCTACTACACGCCTGGGTTTGGACCGTGGCCGTTGGCCTGGGGTTGGTGTGTGATGGGGGCCTTTGTGGGAGCACTCGTGTCCATCGCAGCTCTTCTCCTGGTGGTTGGCCCTGGAGCTCTGCTGGCTGCCCGCCCGCGCGACGCCGACACGGCGGCAGCGGAAGTGCTGCGTGCGTACGCGGCGGGTGGCGAGTCCGAAGTCCAGGCGCTGGCTGCACAGGCGGGGGAGCCGCCGCTGGACATGCTGTGCAAGCTCCTCGCCGCGGCGCTGGGACGCACCCGATCGGCGGGGCAAACAGGCCCTCGCCGTCGACCGCGGCCGGCTGCTTGATCCGGCATAAGCCGGACGGTTTGGGGGCGGGTGGGTTCCGTGAACGACCGCTGGCGGCTGCTGCGCTGCACTTGCGTGCAGTCTGCTTGCCATGCATGTGCCTTGAACACTTAGTTGAAGGTTGTCAATGCTTGTGCCTTGCATGCTTGGTCGTTGGTCGTCGTTGTCGCTGTTGTTTTGGCTGCCGCAGCTTTTCGGTCCCTCAAGCTCGACAGCGACTTAGTGCCTCGCCATGTCCACGACTTGTGCTGCTTGCAGAGTGCGGCCGGCGGGAGCAGACGGCTCAGCCTGTCAAGCCTGTCGCACCATCCACGCACTGCAGCGACTGGTGCACAGCAACAGCCTGCCGGAGTGGTCCGACCAATTCACCACACAGGTGCTGCGCACAGCATTCCTTACCTTGGATCTCTGCGCGAACGGCCCTCCGCAACAAGCACCAGACCAAGTCGTCGCTGGGGCGAGCCCAGTCACACCGCCAGAGACGCACCAGCGCGACAGGCGCAGCCGCAGCCGCAGCCGCAGCCGCAGCCACCATGCCGATTTCGTGATCGCCCGCGCCTCCCCACTCCGCCGCCGGTGCCATCGCGAGAGCCGCCGCCGGTGCACGCCGCAGCGGCAGTTATCGGGCGGGGCCGACAACGTCACCGCGCAGGCTCCCAGCACCAGAAGCAAGGCGGACGAGCCCACTGAGCGCAGCACAGGGATGCATCAGCAGTTTTTGCTGCCCGCTGGCATGCCGCCACGACGCAGGCGTGCCGCAGGCAACTCATGCATTTTCACCCCTGATGCCGGGGATGTGCGGAAAAAGTGGTCTGGCGGTCGTGCTTTTCTAATACTGAGTTGCGTGTCAGTCCGGTTGCAGTTGCAGTGCCGAGATGCTCCGCATTATCCGCCCAACCCCGCTGGAGCCCCACTGGGGCCCGTAAGTGGGATCCGCACGTTGGACGCCGCGTCGGCGAGGCTGCGAACCCTCCGCACAGGCGGACAGAGATCGGGCGCTCGAGGCGCTGGCACGCCTGGGCATTGGGCAGGGGGAAGCTTGTCAGCCCGGGATTGGCCAATCGCAGGAGTGCTTTTACGATTGTTCAGATGTAGACACCGTCGTTTGTATGACGCCTCCGTCCCATGCACGCGCCAATTCACCCATGCGGGCTTGCATTCCGACTCGGGTTGACTCGGCGGGGAGTCGCGCGTCCCCGCCGTCGCACCCGGACTGGCGCCGTCCTCAATTATCCAGCGCGGCGCCGACCCGTAATTCCTGGTTCTATGTTCCACTGTTGCTACATGCGGCCGGGCAGTTGGAGGAAGGCATCGCGACCATTTGGCGGTCACACACCGCCCACGGCGCACGTTGGCAGGCGTTGGCGGCGTCGTTGGCGGCCGCCACGCCCATCAGCACAGGCGAACTCGTCGCCTTCATCCATTAACGGAAGAACAAGACGCCGGTGAGGCGGTCGCCGCCCTGTGTTGTGCGCTGGCCCAGCGTTGCGGTGAGACATCCACTTTGCAACAAGCAGTCGTAGCAACGGCGGATGACACGGGTTACCTTCATGCCATCGCCCAGTCGGCCTTCCTGCAGGCCTTCGGGGGGCAGGCGGCGGCGGTTGAGGCCGCTGCCTCGGCACGCAGTTTTGCAATTGCACCCGCAGCCGCACCTTGCCCGGCGCCGACAGCGACAGATGTCGATGATAGTGCACTCGCGGGCGCGGCCGAGCGCGCCAGCGGTCGTTCTCGAGCGCGCGGTGGTCGCGGCCGCGGATGCGCGCGCTCGCGCCGGACACAACCAACATGCGCTCCCAGGCCTTCCAGCGTCCCTGCTGCCTCGGCCCTCGTTGATCTTGGACGGCTTGACTTGCGGCATGAGCTTAGCAAGCGGGTGTACACGCTCCAAAACCCCCCCGCCCAAGCCCGTGGAGCCTTGCGGCAAACGCTGTGCAGCGCGCTGGAGACGCTTACTCACGCGAGCGACGGGCAGGTACAAGCGGCGGGCTGGAAGCTTCTCCTTTTGGCGCCACGCGTGCTACTCTACCGCAGTCGTGGCCAGCACCGCATCGCGCCGGAAAAGATATCCAGGCGGGTGCAGCTGCTTGCGGACCGCCGCTGGGGCGAATTGCTGGAGGAGGCTTCAGCAGCAGCCCACGCCGACCCGGTTCAACCGCGGAAGGCACTTGACTCACGCCCATCCGCGGACGAAGGAGTGCGTCGAGGCGCAGTTGGGCGAGCTTTCTGCTGCCAGCTCGGCGCTCACAGCCGCTCCCCTCGCTCCGCTCACCACCGACACGCTGGACGCGCTCCGGGACCCACTCAAACGACCCCAAGAACGGCAGGTCCCACTCCCAAATTGGCTGGCCGACTACGTTCCTGAGGAAGGCCCTTCAACGTTGGACGCTGCACGGTTCTGCACTTTATAATGTGCGGTCGGCGAGGCGGGGGGCCGCCACTGGTCCATCCGGTTGCACGATGGAACACCTGCGCGTCCTGCTTGATGATGAAGAGTGTGTCGAGCTGCTTGTTGGCGCCGCCGGGAAACTCGTGGCGGGCTCCTTGCCGGGTGAGGTGGTTGAAGGACTCCGCATCGGGCGGATGGTCGCCCTAACTAAACCAAATGGTGGGATCCGGGCCCTTGTCATGGGCGATGTGTTCCGCCGGCTCGTGTCCCGGACCCTCGCCCAGCAGTTTGCCGGCGCGTTCGAGTCGGCGTGCGCTCCCTTTCAGTATGCGCTTTCCACCCGAGCTGGGGCGGAGGCACTGTCCCGTGCTCTGCGCCTGGCCACTGAGCTCCAGCCACGGGCTACGGTCCTGAGTGTCGACGGCGTTGGCACCTACGACCACATATCGCGTGCATCCATGTTCGAAGGGTTGCGGGGTGATGACACCTTACGAGCGATTACGAGCGCTTATCCCCTTCGTCCGCATGTTTTATGGGGTCGAAAGCACATGTTTGTTTTATGATGCGGAGGGCCGAGGACATGCGGTATTCCAAGCCGAAGGAGGCGAACAAGGAGATCCACTGATGCCGGGGTTGTATTCTATCGGGGTGCACCCAGCGTTGCAGGAAGTCCACTCCAGGATGCAACCGGGGGAGGAACTTTACGCGTTCCTCGATGACACGTACGTGGTGTCTCTGCCCGACCGCGCAGCACCGGCCTTGGACTTGCTTGGGCCTTCGCTCAAGGAGCGAGCAAACGTTGACCTTCACTTGGGGAAGACGCGTGCTTGGAACGCGGCAGGCGAAGAGCCCCCGGGCCTCAATGCCCGGGTGCCCGTCCGATCCGCCGGTTTGGGTTGGGGACTGGGCACTACCCGCCGAGAGCCAGGGTCTGGTCGTCCTGGGCACGCCAATGGGCAGTGATGCTTTCATCCAGGCAACCCTCCGCACAACTGGACGACCATGCGGCTCTGTTGGCCAGCATCCCCACCGTTCCTGACCTGCAGGTCGCCTGGCTGCTTCTGCTTCTTTGCGCCGCGCCACGCAGCAACTACCTCTTGCGGGTTTTGCCGCCAGGCGTTACAGGCGAATTCGCACGGCGTCACGATGCAGCAGTCCTCGGATGCTTGGGACGCTTACTCGGCAATGACGAGCCGTTGACTTTTGATCCGCTTGCGATCCGCCGGGCACATCTCCCCCTCAGGCTTGGCGGACTCGGCCTCCGTTCTGCAAAGACCGGCCGTTTGGCAGCGTACTGGGCGTCTTGGGCAGACACACTCCCCGTCCTACGCGCCAGGCACCCCCGCTCAATAGCGGAAACGTTGCAACAGGCCATCGTCGTCGCGCAAGGAGGCCCAGCACCCGCCCCTTAGTGTTGCAGCCTTGGTCCACGCTGCGGAGTCATTGCGGGCGCAGGGATTCCAAGTGCCACCGTGGGAGTCCCTGCTGGGCGGCCAACGACCGCCAGCTGCGCCCGAACCGCGCACACATGGCGACACACTGCGGGGATGGCAACGCGCCGCCGTGGCCTGCCAGGACAGGACAGCATGCGAGAGCCTTTTACCTGACCTCGATCCGGCCTCGCGTGCTTTGCTCCTGTCTCAGGCGGGCCCTGGTGGGCCGCGGGCTGTCACTGCGCTCCCCACGGCACCGGAGTTCCGCATGCCGAGTGAGTGCATGGAAAGACGCAAGGTCCGATAATTGGGTCCGGCAAGCAGCGGCAGCGGGCTGGGCGAGAAGGTGCTGTCGGTCGCCATGCAAGCGGCCGTTGGCACCACTGCCCTTGGCCAGGCGCCCCACATTTCGGCAAGCTCGGACTTCACGCCGCCGCCGCTGGACCATGTCCTGGAGCCGGGCGTGAGCGCGGCGGTCAGCCGCCTGCCCATGCGACCATGAGGACACGTGTATGCGCCGCAGAAAAGGAGCGTGGAAAAAAACAACATTTTGTCAGCGTGCATATTTATATCCCCTACCCCTTAATAAATGTAAAATGGGGGGGGGGGGGCGCATAAATGCAAAACAATACTTTTTACATTTTCAGGTTTGTGCTGCAGGGTAGGGTAACTAGGGGAGGAAGGTAAGCAATCCCACGCATATCTCATATCCCAAGCAATCCCACGCATAGGATTTTACATTTATTGTTTCTCCTCGTCTCCCGAGCCCGAAAATGTAATTTAGATTTTCGGCCCCCCCCCCCATGCTAAGGGGAGGGGGATATATTTATATGGTCACGTGCCAGTAATTGCTTGTACAGTAACAGGGCCGGGGCCCACACACGCGACATACGCGGTATGTATGCATTCCGAAAGGTATTTGTCACGCGTTCGCCGCATGCAACCGCCGATCTCAAAACCCCGAAAAAGCTTGGCAGTCGAAAGCGAGACAATGCAGAACATGTGGCACACAGATGGGCTACTTGTAACACTCAGCAAGTGCGTTTGACATGCAGCTAGAGTGCCAGAGTTCAGATGTTTTGGGAGTTTGTTCGCGCTTGTGCGCGCTTGTGCAACTTTGCACCTTCCCCTGCGAGGAAATGCGGAGGAAGCAGATCGCCGCCTTACGCCGTCGAATTGTTAGGGGTGGCGCCGACGTCATAACGGACCGACTTGGGGGAAGTTGCATGAGTTGCATGTTGGATACCCGGGACACGCCGATGCAAATAAGATGTTGCAGGACCATTACGAAGTTGTCATCACGGAAATGGAAAATGAGATGGTTGACTTGGATGAGTGTCCTCCAGGCCGGGAGGTTAATGCAGCATCGCGTGCATCAGCTTCGGGTGATTTCAGGTTTGACACTGCCAACGATGCCGAACCCCCCGCGTTGCCGAATTCCTTCTGAAGCCAGCCTTTCGACGGCTTCTGGCAGCTCAACGGACTCATGGGCATCCATGTTCACTTGTGAGTATTGTGCGTAGATGCTGTGTGTGTGTTTTTTTTGCTGTGTTTCTTCCGCAACATCTTTAAGCATCGTGTGCTGCTTGAATCGGAGGTTTATGGCGACATGCAAAGAAGAATCGCTGGTGTGTTGCATGTGCGTGAGCCGCAACAAACCCGCAGGACGCCACAGAGTGGGACTGTGCGACTCCAATGGCTTCGAAGTGCCAGGACCAGTTGCTAGCACAGCATGACAATGTAATGGAATATGAAATATAGCGTAATAATATAGTATAGTAAAATTTGGCTTAATTTTTTTAATTTAATAGTCGCGAGATGCCAACAAGAATTTGCCAGACCCGTGTTTGTTCCATGCAGTGCTTATGTGATGGCAGATTGGCCCCGGCACGCCAGTGACCCACCCCTCCGTACCAGCGCGCATCTGAGCATCTCTGCTGTGGACGGTCTTGTTTGCACGTAGTTGCGGTTTTTTCAGCACAGGCACATCCTGCATGCGATCTGCGGTTCCAGTCGTGGGCTCAGGGTGCTCTCTAAAAACAATCCCTGTGTTGGATACATCGTTGAATACATTTGTCAGGACTTCGTTTGTCTGACTAAAGTCAGCCAAACCCTATCTCAGCAGTTTCCGGGAGCTTGGCAAACGCTATAGCTGCCTGCCTCGGGATCTGCTGGCTGTCAGAGGACCCTCCCGAAAAAAAAAAAAAAAACATGCCCAGAACTGCATTCCTCGCCGAATGTGTCCGGGAGATCAACCAAGCTATCTTTGAGTACTGGTACTCTCTGTTCGGCGACACCAACTCTATGTGCAAGGCTTCACCCCCGCGTTGGCTGCCATTCGCAAGTCGTATTTGTAAATTTGTAACCAAAATTTAAGACTCTAGCACACAGCTTCCACCGTAAAACTGACTTGACAGGTCCTTCAGAGAGTTTTTTTTGGCTTCTAAGGGTGCAAGGTCCCAAGGCCTGAGGAACCCAATTCCTAGTGCATACAATCTATGTTGTCCGTAAGAATCTTCCAAAAGTCGTAACACGAATGTTTGGTTCCTAAGGTTTAAGGTGGTTTAGGGTGGTTTAGGGTGGTTTAGGGTTTAGGGTTAGGGTTTAGGGTTTAGGGTTTAGGGTTTAGGGTTTAGGGTTTAGGGTTTCGGGTTTAGGGTTTAGGGTTTAGGGTTTAGGGTTTAGGGTTTAGGGTTTAGGGTTTAGGGTTTAGGGTTTAGGGTTTAGGGTTTAGGGTTTAGGGTTTAGGGTTCAGCATCTCAAGTCCAAGCATTCACTAGTCAAGAAATTATTACTCCAGTAAAATACCCACCCGCCCGAAGAATCCCACAACATTAAGAAAATATTTCACTTCTGGAACGACCTTGCCCAGTAAAAAAATGACCTTGCCCAGTAAAAAAATGACCTTGCCCAGTAAAAAAATGACCGTGCCCAGTAAAAAATGACCTTGCCCAGTAAAAAAATGACCTTGCCCTGTAAAAAAATGACCTTGCCCAGTAAAAAAATGACCTTGCCCAGCAAAAAAATTACCTTGCCCAATAAAAAAATGACCTTGCCCAGTAATGACCTTGCCCAGTAAAAAAAATGACCTTGCCCAGTAAAAAAATGACCTTGCCCAGAAAAAGACCTTGCCCAGTAAAAAGATGACCTTGCCCAGTAACATTTTTACTGGGCAAGGTCATTTTTTTACTGGGCAAGGTGTTCTTTTTTACTGGGCAAGGTCGTTTTTTTGGACGAAACGACCTTGCCCAGTAAAAAAATGACCTTGCCCAGTAAAAAAATGACCTTGCCCAGTAACTCCTTAACATTTAAATTATATATGAAAGAGAGGTTTAGGGTTTAGGGTTCAGGGTTCAGGGTTTAGGGTTTAGGGTTTAGGGTTTAGGGTTTAGGGTCTAGGGTCTAGGGTCTAGGGTTTAGGGTTTAGGGTTTAGGGTTTAGGGTTTAGGGTTTAGGGTTTAACAGTTATTTTCACTTGGGTGCAATGGATCCAGTTGGAGTTTGTGGGTTTGCTTCTGGATTTCCAGATGCATGAAGATCTCCTCCAGAGTCAGGGGTGACGTTTTGCTTGAACTCCATTATGGCATTTATTCCATGGCAGTCGTCGCTATGTTTGTTCTTTCAACAGTGTGCCCCCGAGAATAGCTCGTAAAGTGATTTCCTTAGTTCAACATTCAGATTGAGCATGTTGCCACGAGAGCGACGAGCTCGACCAGGCGCACTGGGACAAGCCTGTGCACGGGCGCTTGCCGGAGACGCTGGCTTAAAGGTTCATGGGTAGAAGGTACCCAGTTGTAATTCTAGCTACCTTGCGAATAACCCCCACGTATAGATACCCATGAATCTCCAAGTAGCCCTAAACCCGAAAGCCGAAAGCCTACACCCTACACCCTACACCCTACACCCTCAACCCTCAACCCTCAATTCTCAACCCTCAACCCTCAACCCTCAACCCTCAACCCTTCCTTGTGACCGCCACTTACCCAATAGTAAGCCCAGGTGGCTACCCATCGCCTTCATGGCGTCCCCGCTTGCACAAGCAGAACTTTTTTCAAGGAGCGAAGAAGACCGGGGCCAATGAAGAATATGCCCCCCTAAGAGCCGCAGGGTTTAGGGTTTAGGGTTAAGATTGTTTGGGCTTTAGGGTTTAGGGTTTAGGGTTTAGGGTTTAGGGTGTAGGGTTTAGGGTTTAGGGCCTTTAGGGCCTTTAGGGCCTTTAGGGCCTTTAGGGCCTTTAGGGCCTTTAGGGCCTTTAGGGCCTTTAGGGCCTTTAGGGCCTTTAGGGTTTAGGAATTTTAGGGCCTTTAGGGTTTCGGGTTTGGGGTTTAGGGTCGCCTCAAATTGACTCCCATGGTTCTCAGTAGAAGCGTGCCCCTTTGGAGCAAAACCAGTTCTTCACACCGGCGGGCTTGACCCAAAGAGCCCAATACCTCTTAAGTAAGGAATATAACCTTCAATCATATTAAGGATCCTTAATATGATTTAAGGTATCTTCCTTATTTAAGGTATCTTCCTGATTTAAGGTATCTCACTTGTTTAAGGTATCCTCCTTCTTTAAGGGGTATTGGGCTCTCTGGGGAGTGGTTCAGGACGATGCCACGCTTGCAGCACTTCGCAGGATTGTCGACTCACCCTCCAGGCAAGGCAAGCGCCACGGGTTTAGGGTTTAGGGGTTTTAGAGTTTTAGGGTTTTAGGGTTTTAGGGTTTAAGGGTTTAAGGTTTAGGGTTTAGGGCTAGGGTTTAGGGCTACTTGAAGGCTCACGGGTAGTTATAAGTAGTGTTCGAAGTAGCCCTAGATAAGGTTGCATCCATCTATGCGTAGAGTTACCTTACTTATCACCCCATTTATAGCTACCCATGATCCAAGTGGTTGCCGCGGGCACACCCGCTCCCCTAAACCCCCCCTACCCCCTAATATTAACAACCCCATTTTGCTACAATATAGCTAGACTGGAGGGTATTTTATATTAGGGGGTCGGGGGGGGGGGGTTGAATATTAGGGGGAGGGGATTGCAGAGGCACCGAAGGTGTGAGAGCTGAAGGAGCGAGGGCGAAGCACGTGGGGACAGTCGACCAGGACGTGTTCTTCTGCTTTTTCGTTGCGACGGGCCTTAGGGTTTAGGGTTTGGGGTTTAGGGTTTAGGGTTCAGGGTTCAGGGTTCAGGGTTTAGGGTTTAGGGTTAGGGTTGCAAAACATGTAGCCTGGCAGGCCCGACATGCCGATCATCATGCACGCACGTGCAGGCCGTTACCTTTGCAAAGAGAGTTGTGATCCAGCCTAGGCCACAGCACAGAGATAGCTCGGTAGGTCTTTGGGACATGTTTGCATGTTTCCCCTTTTTGGGGGGGGGGGGATTTTAGAGGATCACGTTCAGGAATCTTTTTCAGAGGGTTTTAAGGGCCATCCTAGATAACTGCACATGACTTTTTTTGTATACTCTCCTCACCCCAGCAGAGACTCAAATAAACTCAGCAGAGACTGAGCCCCGAGGCTGAAACGTGTGTCAGACACATCCCCGCCCCAATGCCGTCGGTCAAGCTCAGGTAGTTTTTGGGTTTAGGGTTGAGGGTTTAGCGTTTAGTTCTCCCTGGTCGTATGTCGACCGCAACCTCAGCTATACGGACTCTTGCAACCAAAGCTCTTGATTCCCCAGCCTTTCCTCAGTCTTCACAGCCTTCACGGCAACATGTAGACGGCGCCAGCATTTGTGGCATGGTTTGCCGATGGCTATCTATCAGTAGGGTTATAAGTAATTACCCCCCCCCCCCCCCAAATAAGTTTATGACCAGGTATAAGCATAATTGCCCTACTCACAACCCCTCTTATACCTACCAAGCATCCCCTCCAGGCGTCTTGGTACGCACTTCCTCCGCACCCCGTGCCAAGCTTGGCTGTGGCGGCAGGTAATTGCTAACTCACGCATCAGACGCGTCAGAGGTAAGAAAGTTTAAGTTTCGTGCTTTGGTTAAGCTGTGTTTTTGTTTTCCGTTTTTGAGACCTGGAGGCGTGAGGATTGTGCAGCTTAAGTGCCTTGAAGTTGTTGACTCTGTGGGCTTTAGCAGCATCAAGATCGCAACAGCACTTCAGTTACATGGCACGGAAGTGAGCGTTAAAGCCTAAACCCTAGACCCTAGACCCCAAACCCTGAACCCTAAACTCTAAACCCTAAACCCTAAACCCCAATGAGGCAGCCCCCAGCAAAGGATCGAGCGAACGATTGCACACCCGGACCATCCCGAAGCCTTAAACCCGGAGGGCAATCCCCTAAACCCTAGACCCTAGACCCTAAACCCTAAACCCTAAACCCTAAACCCTAAGCCGGAGTTCAGAGGCGCGAACATGCCTAAGCATCTGTCTTCGAGCCTTGTATGTTGGGATGTTCCCCCTTGTACTAACAGTCCCTAACAGGTTTTAGGGTTTAGGGTTTAGGGTTAGTAGGGAATTAGAATAGGGGTTTCTAGAATCCCTACGAAGGACTGGTAGTAGAGTGGGGGACATCCCAATCTTTGCATGTTTCTAGGGCCGCGTGGTTTATTTGAAGGGGATCGTATTTCAGGAGTTTTGTTTTTTTTGCTAAGGGTTCGTGGGCCCACATCGGTTCCCTCTAGACCCCGGTATGAACTCTCCAGCCTCGAGCTCCGTTTTAGGATTTAGGGTTTAGGGTGGGGCTCAGGTTTTGAGAAGGGCGTGCGGGTTGCACATCCGCGAAACATGAACATCGTCAGGTCCTGTCAAGTTGCTGGGCTGGACCCCACGCATGACAACCCCGCTACCAGTTCAACTGTGGCTTGGCATAAGTCTTCAGAGCCCTGTGCTTGGCGCAGTCTATCAACCCACAGTGGAGGGTTTAGAGTGTAGGGTTCCGTCTATCAATCCAAAAGTTGGGGCTTGTGCGCCAGTCAGCCTTAAGAGTTCCTTCAAACCGAACACGAGCCTGCGGCAAACCTCGATACTCGTCTTTGGAAGCCTATTCCGGTTCGATGGAATATTTGATGGCCAGAATTCCGTAAACCAGCACCACCCCGTGACGACATCAGCACCAAATGAGTATTATGCTTGTTCGATGTGAACTGGAAGCATTCCATATACATAGGCAGTGACGTGAAGATTCTGGACGGCAGACCTACTAGCTGCAGTTGGAAGAAACAAGCATTGAGAGCATCCAAGCAGCAACACGGAAGCAGCAAGTTCTGTGCTGTCGGAGAAAGGTTTTCTATTCCTTGGGATGTTCCCCCTTATACCAACAGCTCCTTAATAGGGACTATAGGGGGTACAACAATCCTTATTAAGGACTGCTAGTATAATGGGGAACATCCCGATGAATTCCAATAAGGGCTCAGCGTGCCGGGGGCCGGACGCAAAGTAGCTTTTTTTGTTCTCCGGTATGCGCGCTCTTCCTTCGACTTAGTTCAAGACCGGCTGAAAAATCGCTGCGTTGCTTTCCTTGAACTGAGAATGCTGTGCCCGTAGTGCTGCTGGAGCTGAAATGGTTGACTTGATGGCGCAGCGGCCAATGTTTGCGGTGCTTCTGCTGCAGGCGTGACTGCAGAACATGCATCGCGCACACCACAGGCCGGGTTTAGGGTTTAGGTTGCTGGGTGTTGGGTGTGGGTGTGGCTGAGGCGGATACAGAATGTGTTCCCGCTTCCCGTGTCAAGGCTTACAGTCGATGTGTTGCGGTACAGAGAGGGTTTTTGAGTGCACACCCTGCATGGAATGATGTTACGCAAGCACGCTGCTGTAAGGCTTCGAAGTGTAGACATGTGGGACATCAATGCTTCGGGCAGGATGGGATGTGTATGCCGTCTGCTCCGCATTTGGAGGTTCATGGGTAGTGATGTTTTGAGTTGTCATGTACCCGGTTTGAGCTATCGCTACCCTGCCTATAACCCCGCCCACGAAGCTCCAAGCAAGCCTTGCTGAGGCTGCGCCCTTCGGCTTCAATTTCGAACCGACCGGCAGACAGTTGCCTGGCAGCGGACAGCTGTCTGCTGCTGACACACTTGAGAGGTGTTGACGCAAGGCACTGCCTGATTGGTTGTTGGCGAAAGAGACTCAAGAGACTTGGGACAGCCGACCGGGGCCTGCTGTGAAACCTGCCAATGTATTTGTGCCTAATTCAGGCAAACCCTGCTCAGGAAAACAGGCCCTTCATTTGCGGCAGTTTCGGGCATGTGGGATACCATACATGAACGTCATCCGCATGATGCGCTCGAAGGAAACTCTAGTCGACCAAGTACAAGCCTGAAAGTGCCTTGTGTCCAAAAGGTCTGAGGTGTGCCTGTGGGCTTCTCAGGTCACGCCCTGCCAAACTGCATACGGAGTACTGGAAGAGTTGACCCAAGTTCCCAGCTGGGCACAGATAGGCGGCTGCGGGCCGACCCCAGGCTATGGGCGTGACAAGAGGCGCTTGCTTTCCCAAAAGAGCATGTGGCTCATTCCGAGCTCACGTTTACGAAGTAACCGAAAGTAGCTACTCGCAGGCGGCGTATTCAAGATCCTGGTAGCTGACTCGGAAGCTACCAGGATGGAAGCGCTTGCAGGCGAGGTGTTTTTCACTTTCCAATGTAATTAGTGCTGTTTGCCTAGAGGCCGCGAGGCCTGGCCGACACTTTGACAAAGTCAAGCTTGATCGGGGATCATTTAGACTTGCATTGCAGAGCAATGTCCTTTCAGGCTGTGCATTGCAGAGCAATGCCGAGCCCAGGTCTAGTAAATGAGACAGCATGACAAGTTCATGCAATGTTCCCCCCGCCTCGACCGAGACCCATATGCTGTCCTTTCTCAGAAACCCTGCCGGGTTCAAGTCCATGTAAACACAAACCTACAAGCGGAAGCCAATCGGGTCTCGGACTTTAATGCGCCCTCACACCACCGTGTGTGTTTGGTATTGACGTGGTGGCACCGCCTTCTCACTCAGGAACGGGAGGTCAAGCCGTGTGGCTTGCTGGATAAGGTGAGTCGGCGCAAATGATGCTACAGCGGCACAAACACGAAGCGCACGTAGAGGTCACAACACGGGACAACCTTCCTGATTGCGGATACTTGCCCTGCAACACCTGAGTAGACGGTACGACTGCCACCACCACAACCTAAGAGCTGTGTTTTGGCCTGTGATCAAGCCAGATGCGTGTCCAGAAACCCTAAACTCTAACCAGTGCGGTTGCGAGCCTGCTAGGCAGGTGGCAAAACCCCTAAACAGTTTGATCTTTGAAACCCTAAACCCCAAACCCGCAGCCCATCACAAACCATCCGAGCTTGGTCTAGCGGCATGCGGTGCCCAAGGAGGTCATGCACCTGCCAGCATTTTCACGCGGCCTGCAATTGCCTCATAAACGCCTAGCCTATGCTTAAGGACTCAATGGTCTTGAGGGTTCAGGGAGTAGGGTCTAGGTTTTAGGGTTAGGGTTTAGGACCCTCAAGCCGAATCCTAAATTGCCCCACTGCGCGAAGTCGGTTCCGACCAGGGAGGTTGGCGTCTTCGTCGTTGTTGCAAAGCAGTTCAAGACATGGTTTGTTCTCTCATCTTCTCTTGATGGCCTGGCACGTATCCCTGAACCCTACGAGAGAGTGCAAACAGAACAAAAGATGATAAGACTTGCAGAAGACAATGCCGAAAGCACAATTTAGCAGAAGAGCCCTCCTACATCTCAAACCCTCAGCCTGAAACCCTGTAAACCCCAAACCCCTGTTTACATTCAGGTGCTAGGGTTAAGGGTTTATGGTGGCGGGGTGTAGGGTGTAGTGTAAAAGGGCGCTCCAAGAAATAAGGTTCTCAAACAACGTAGACATGGGGGTTACCGTGCAGAAGCCAAAGCAACCCCCAAGCCAGCGAAGTCGCGAAACCCAATCTTAGTAGCTGAGTGAGTACACCTTACACTTTTTGGGATACTATAATCCCCTATGGAACTGCAAGTGTTCACTTTTTGGGGGGCTTATGAACTCAGCAACTAAGCAAACAAATTCAATGCTCAGACCTCAGACGAGTCCTGAGCCCTCAAATGCGTGCAACATCATGCAACTGCAGGCTTCTAGCGTCTGAACATCTTCGAAGTTCCGCAGCTCGGGCACAGACCCCAAAACATCCCTCAAGTATACTCGACCAGTGTTAGGGATCCTTTTTACTTTTTGGGTTATGGGCTTTCTTATATATGAACGAAAAGGATCCTTTTTTTCTTCCTAGCAGAACAGGGATCAAGTATAGGCCCAGGCGTTGTTGCTATGGTTGGCCTCCGGGGTTCTGATGGCGCAAAGCAGTTAAGGTTCAGGCTTCAAGCATTCGGGTTTCGGGTGTAGGAAAACGGTTTAGGGTTCATAAGGGTCTAAGGCAAGAAAGATTCGAACAAACGAGCGTGCCTCAGATATGTGCAGCATTCGAATTTCGAAGCCCTCTAGGCATCGAAGGTGTATAGCGGGTTTAGGGTTTAGGGTTTTTGCTTCAAAACTGCAGTCTCCATGAGCCTACACGTGGCTTACCCAAGCCAACAAGCGCTCGCGTGTTCAATTCACGTAAGCCGCCTCTTTTTGCCAACGAAACGCAAGCCGGCGCCGCAGAAAGCTCCCCCCCGAAACAGCAAACCCCCAAACACGCGCCCCGGAAAGCCCGACCAGCACTCAAAAGGCAGTTGGAAGGTCCATCGAGACCCGGCCTTGTTGGGATGTTCGCCCTGAAGCTAACAGTCCTTCCCTATATGAAGGACTCCCTCATACTAACCTAACAGTCCTTATAGGGATTCTATACGTCGTTGCGCGAATCCCTATTCAGGACTGTTAGGGACATCCCAGCCAAGGCCCCAAGAATGCGGAACAAAAGGCTCTTGACTGGGCCTTTTGACCTCCGAATCCCTGGCCGATATTCCTAAGCCCAGAAACCTCCATGCCCCAAGTTGTAAGTCTCCATGAAGCATCCCTAAACCCTAAACCCTAAACCCTAAACCCTGGCCTTAGAACCTAAATTTTGCTCGAAGACCCAACAAAAAAGCCTCGGGGCTCTCCCTGTAAAGGGCTGAGGTACTGCTACCAATTGCTCAAGAACCCCAAACCCCAAACCCCAAACCCCAAACCCTAAACCCTAAACCCTAACCCTTATAAGGGTAATATGGGATGATTGTTTTTTTGTACTACAAAAAAAGTCGGCTTTCGAGCCACCAGAGCTCCGGATGTCCTCCAGAAACACCAAAAGCCAGGGTTTAGGGTTTAGGGTTTAGGGTTTCGGGTTTAGGGTTTAGGGTTTAGGGTTTAGGGTTTAGGACGCGAGGACAGCTTCGAACATCGGGAACCGAGACGTCAAAAAGCCACGACAGTCACGAGGATGGCGACGGCAAAAGCGACGACAGTTCAGCATGTCGCGGACCCAGACGTCCAAAACCGACGGCGGTTGCGAGGATCGCGACGTGGATGTGCATGGCGCCTCTAGGCGACTGCCGCTCGAGGAATAACGCCCACGTTTCGTTGGCGTTTCGCAGGCATATCGCGTGCAACTCTATCTAATCCCCTGTTGCTCTGGACGCAAGAACCCCAGTGTTGGCACACTGTTTGGAGAACTTATATAACCTGTCTTAGGGTACTCCTAACCCTCCTCATCACTACCTTAAGAACCCAAAACCTACTTGTTTGTAGGTTATTATTATAAAGCCCCTGAACCTACAAAAGGTAGGTTTTGGGTTCTTCTAACTAGCCATGAACCTCTCCGAAGAATTCTTTGAAGTGTCCGAGCGCGAACTGCGCGGAGTTGCCATGAGCTGCCGTGCTCGTAGTGGTTCCACCTGAGCGCTTATGTCCAAGCAACCTTCCTTTGCAGATGAGGGTTTACGACAACAGGTTTTTGGGGGTTACTCTCGTATTCTTTCGAAAGGGACCATAAGGGAATACTGTTGGTAATTATTCCGACCGCTATATTATATCGAAGTTTACAAGAATAGGGGACCCGTTAAATGGATCCCCGAATAGTAGGATCCCTTTATAAGAAGCACCCCAAAAAGGTGCCCCCTAATATCGTAAACCCCCAGATGCTGAAGCAGACTACCGGCAGCTTTGCAAAACGTGGGAAAATTGTGCAGAGATGCGGTGGCATGTCATTCCCCTCGTTACAGACATCATAAACACCTGGCTGGTGAATAATGGGCCGGAGTTCTATGAAGGAATCTTTATTATTGTTGCTACTGTTATTGTCGTTTTGTGAGAATGTCAACGACGGCAAGGCATGTTTCAGGTGAACAACGGGGATCGTCACGAACTACTTAACAGGATGAGCTATTCGGCTTTAACATCCTCATAATGAACCCTGCAAAGGGCCTTTTAAGGGATTATAGGGTATAATAGCCCATCCTGGTAAATGTAGCCTTACCTCGGCTCAAGCGTCCGCAGCAACCAGATCTTTCGAGTCTCAGGTTCCTGAGGCAGAGGGCTGGAAAACGCAAGGAGGTTTGGCAATAGGGTTTTGGGTTTAGGGTTTTGGGTTTCGGGCTACTTGGAGGTTCAAGAATAGTTATAAGTAGGGTTCCCTGGTGCTGGGCTACCGGGTCTTCCTTGCCGAGGTGCAGGGACAGCCTGTTCAGGGTTCGTTTGGGAGGGTCTGAGCCTCTGAGCCTGAGCAAGACACGGAAGCAGGGGCCTAATTTGCTACATGTGTATGCATGTGTGTTGAATACACTTCGCAGATTTGCTTGGAGCACAAGATGTGCATTTGTTGATGATTCATGCCACTGCCGTCTTGTCATTCAAGTTGTTTGCAGATAAGAACCATGTTGAAGAATATGCTGCATCTGAAGCGCCCATGGCAACGCGGATCGAAAGCATTTTGGCATCTCAGTGCGCAGAAGATCGAAAAGAAGATCGATGACCTTGACAAGAAGATCGAGAAGATCCATGCTGGGCACAAGGAAATGCTTGCTCAATGGCATGATTTCAAGCTGGAGAACGTAAAGGAGAACGAAAAGAACGTAAAGGAGAACGAAAAGCGGTACCATGACTTCAAGTTGGAGAACGAAAAGCGGTGGCAGGAGTTTCTTTCCCGAGACGCACAGAAGTATGCAGAATTCCTGACAGCACACAGGACCGAGTGGAGAGAACTCACTTTGGCCTGGGCTGGGTTAAGGGCTCTGGCTGCACTTTCCTTGCTCTTCGGCGGCCTCACCACCATCATTGTCAATTGGGACAAATTTTCGAAATCCCTGAATGAGTTGACACAGTGACATAGCTGTGTTTGACATGAGGTCGTTTCACTCCACCAGCGACTGTGCAGTTGCTACGGTGGCTTCAGATACCGACTCGTGAGGCACGTGTAAAAACGGAACGATAATACAACATGACAACATGAGCATGTTTCTTTTTGAGAATGTATGTCGTTTATTTTCATGTTAAGTTTTTACATAAGCCCCCTTCTAAAACACATGCCTATACGTGCCCTATGTAAGGTTTTAAGTATAGTTACCCTACTTGTAACCGCACTTATAACTACCCAGGAACCTCCAAGTAATGTCTAACGGGAAGCAGTGCTTCCTCTCTCCCCCATAGTTCAAGCTGGCAGCAGAAGCAGGGTTTAGGGTTCAGGGTTCAGGGTTTAGGGTTCCCAGCCTCAGCGGCAAGGGCATTCATCACTAGCTGCCCGAAGGCCATAGGTTTCTCGCCCCCACGAGATTCAAAAGCTGATTCTTACTGGTCGCTCTTGCGACCAGATGCGAGGTACCAATATTTGAGCCTGCAAACGCACCGTGCACAAAGTGACGGCCTTACGTGCGTTTCATAGATCCCAAAGCCAGACTGCACCATATCTTATGCAGACCACAATCGGGAAGCAGCTGAGGGCACATCTTCAAAACGATGTAAAAACAGGGCGTTGCTTCCACTTGGCTCATCCATCGAGGTGCCATGTACATAATTCGTGCAGCTCGCAGAAGCACTAGCTAGGTGCCTTTTCGCGGTGGAAGCAGGAATGTCATGGAGAGCCTGCTGGGCTTCTTCTTATCAGCTCAGCGCCTTGCTGAAGGGCATGGCCAACAGCTCTCCACCTGCCGACTTTCTCCTGGACGTGGTTTCGGGATGGATGCAAAGCTGCTCACAGCATCGATCAGCCAGTGTGGTAAAAGCATGCACTGGAGGAAGGCACTTCTATTGCTGCACGAGAATGCGCAACAGCAACAGGCCAACATCATAACCTACAGCGCTGCCATCCATGCTTGTGTCCAGGGCACCGAATGGCGGTGGTCATTGCAACTGCTGGAGGATCTGGGCGCGAGGCTTATTCACGCGAACGAGATCGCGTACAACTCGGCAATCACATCTTGCTCACTTGCCGGTGACTGGCAACGTGCTCAATGGTTGCTTGAGGACTGTGACTCGAGAGACTTGCAACCAAACGTGATAACCTACAGCTCAGCTATCAGCGCGCATAAAGCAAGCGGAAACTGGGAGTTGGCCTTGTCTTTACTTTGCGACATGCGTGAGTTGGTCATCCAAGCAAACCATATCACGTACAATGCGGTCATCAGCACAGCCGAGAGCGGAGGCTATTGGCAAGTTGCCGTGTGCCTGCTGCACCAGATGGAAGTGTGCCAAGTTCAGGCATCTGCAGTCACTTACACCTCTGTGATCAGCGCTTGCAAGGGTGAGGGAAAGTGGCAACTCGCGTGGAGCCTGTTGGACGACTTACAAGATGTGGATGTGCAAGCTTCTGTCATCTTGTTCAATGCCGCCATCTGTACATGCGAGCATGTTGCAAATTGGCAACAAGCTTTGCTTGTTCTGCAGACTCTCCCCAGCCGGCAAGTGCTGCCAGACGTCATCACATTCAATGCCGTGATCAGCGTCCTGTCATCCGCCCGAGAGTGGCAGCGGGCGGAGCAGCTGCTCGTAGAGCTTCCCGCGTTGTTGATCCAAGCGAACATCATCACAGCAAATGCCATCCTTTGTGCCTACGAAGTCGCTGGCGGCTGGGCTCGGGCTCAGTGCCTTCTCCAGGACTTGGATGCACAAAAGCTGCAAGCAAACATCGTTTCCTACAACACGGCCATCAGCGCATGTGCATGGGACGGAGAGTGGCAAAAGGCTTTGGGCTTCCTGCGCGAAGCCCCTTGGCGACATCGCCTTACGATTTGCTGGCTGTTGATCTTGTTTCTGATTCATAAGCCTTAAGGCGCTTTTCCATAGATTCGGCGCATGTCTTGCATACCTTTATACCCTGCAGGTGCTTGCGCGAGAACTTCATCCTGACGTCTTCACCATGGTCGCGGCCATCAGCGCCTGCGACCGGGCTGGGGTGTGGCAGAGGGCTCTTGAACTCTTCATGCACCTGAACGAGGCGGGCTTAAGAATTAAGAACACATGTTTGAGCAGTGGTCAGAGGGTTTAAGGCCATGAATTTGTTCACGTGGATGCATGGAAACAGTAGGCGATTATTGAGCTCGTCATGCAGAGGTCGCAGTTGCGGTATCCACTTTGCGGCACGAAGCCGTGATGCTGTTACTTGAATGCCAGTCTGCCAAGAGTATTTAAAGGGTGGTTCCCTCCCTGCTTCACACAGGAGCACTTGGAAGCCAATGTGTTTGCCTACAATGCCGCGATCAGTGCTTGTCAACGCGCAGGTCAGTCCTTGCGGGGGGAGCGACTGCTTCAAGAGATGCAGCAGAAGGCTGTGCGAGCAAACGTGGTTCGTTCAATTCAGCCAAGTGTTTTGTCATGCTTTTAGGTTTGTTTTAAACTGCCGGATGTTGTGGATCATCTGGTGGCTCTCTGCATGCTGACGGATGCATGCTGCTGCTAGACTTGCGGTGACAAGGTGGTATTGGAGTAGCAGTGCCCAAAGTGTGCTGGGCTCGTGCCTGACGTGATGGCACGTCAGCGGCGAGGGGTAAGTGAATGCCAGTGGTTCGTCTTGTCACCGACTGTACTTCGTTTACACATATACACTACAGTCGCAGCATCGAAGTGCGACGTGAAGCTACAGTAATCGCACTTTACTTTCTGACGCTTGTAGGGCGCAAGGGTGCTTGTAGGACTGGGTTCGTCATCTCAGGTGATCTCCTACAACTCGGCACTCCGCGCTTACGAGCGGGGAGGCCGCTGGCAGATGGCGCTGGTGCTTCTTGAGGAGCTCGAGGCAAGGTCCATGCAGGCTGATGCTGTAACATACAACATCCTCCTGAGCATCCTCGAGAAAAGTCGTCAGTGGCAGAAAGCCAAGTGGCTACTCCGGGAGCTCCATGGTCGTCGGGTCGAGCGCAGCTTGGTTGCCTACAACTCAGCAATCAGTGCATGCGAGAAGGGTGGTAAGTGGCAGCAGGCGCACCAGCTTCTGCTGGAACTGTGTAGTGAGGTACAGCCAGACGTGATATCATACAATGCAGCCATTGGCGCTTGTGAGAGGCAAGGGGCGTGGCAGCATGCACAATCTTTGCTGCGTGAACTGGGCCAGAAGGACATCAAGCCAAACCTGATTAGCTACAGCTCCTCAATCAGTGCTTGTGAAAGAGACTAGGACCTTGAGTGGTACTTTGGTTAGTTTTGAGGGTTTGGTTCCTGTTTTAACACCCATGACATCAGATTGTGTTCCCTTTTCTTGCTTGCAGAACCTAGGAAGAGGAGTGTGGCAGAAAGCACAGCACTTGCTCCAGGAAGCGCAGGGCAGGCGAGTGGAAGCCAATACTATCGCGTCGACCTCCGCCCTCAGCGCCTGTGCCAAAGCCACCGCGGCAAGCCAGGCCTACAGTCCCTAGGTGGGCCTAATTCTACAGCTTAGGGTTTACGGTTTAGGGTTCGGGGTTTAGGGTTTGTTTAGGCTTTATTTAGGGTTTAGGGTTTAGTGTTTAGGGTTTTCATGTTTTCTTTACTAGAATCTTTTTTAAAGGGACAGCCTAGGTTTGGTACAGGAGCTCCAACAGAGCGCAATGGCAAATGTGCTGGCTTATCACTTCGCAGTTGCCGCTCTGGAAGCAGGCTCCAGGAACTTTCGTGGGATGCCCCAGTGCTTGGAAGCAGTAGATGATTTGGGAAGTGCCGAACTCACCAAGCTGAGCCCTGAAAAAGGTTCAGGGTGTTTAGGGTTTGGGGTTGAACGGCGGCGTCATGTGCTTCATGAGCCAATGTCTTGGACAGCGCTTAGGACGCCAAGCCCAGAGCAGCTTCCTGGTTAGAAGAGATCCATGGAATGGCCTCCAATGCGAGTGCATCGCAGAAGTCAGCTCACCATGAGCAAATGCGCACACACACACACACACCCACACGCACGTAAGATGGAATTAGGCATGTTTTGACAACAAATACACTTGCACACATGCACACATGCGTGCTGTACGTACATGCATACACACATACCCACATGCGTGCATGGATGATGTGACGCCCGAAGCCCGTCCAAGCACTCCACAGCATGCAGCGCTTAAGATGCCGCGCGCCGCGCTGGACTGTTTGTGGCCGCGGGGGCCCTCCAGACATCGATCTTGACATTGCCCTAAACCCTAACCCTAACCCTAAACCCTAAACCCTAAACCCTAAACCCTAAACCCTAAACCGGGTCGAGGTTGTGGGAGTTGTTTTTGGTGTGGGGGATCAGGGCCAGGGTTGATGATTCCAGGCTTCCTTCACCTGATGTCCTAGGTGGAACTCTGCGATCTCACACTCTGAACCAGGGCACCTTGAACCCTAAACCCGAAACCCGAAACCCTAAACCCTAAACCCTAATCCAACCTCCCTAAACTCCTGCGCCCTGTCTGTCCGACATGCTGAGTCGCGCAAGGCATGTGCGCTAGCTTGGGCGAGGTTGGGAGGAGATGTAGCTGCTAACTTACAGACTGAACAGCTTTGTTCCCGCGGCCCTTGGAGTCCCTCCCTCCTGATCCTCGACAAGGTTCACCTTGGCCATGCCGGCAGTTCGCCTCAAAGGCCAAGTCGGGTAGGGTTTCTACTATTTGCCCCCAAGAAGCCCCAAAGATATAAACAGAACAGTCCCTGTATTGCCCTTATGTAGAAGGAAGATCTTTT
Source organism: Symbiodinium natans (assembly GCA_905221605.1). NCBI lineage: Eukaryota > Dinophyceae > Suessiales > Symbiodiniaceae > Symbiodinium > Symbiodinium natans. The sequence goes on along the minus strand of CAJNDS010001646.1, from coordinate 42,730 downwards.
CTTTTGTTTTTTTTTTGGGGGGGGGAAGGAGGTTCTTGTGCAAACAGGCTTTTGGGTATCCCATTATATCTGTGTCCGTGTTTTTTGGGCGGGCTTCCTACAGGGGTCTTCGCTGTCACGCGTGTGCGACTCTTTATGTGTCCGTCCCGGGGGTGCTACAGCCACACTATTTGCTCAAGAAGCCCGCCCCCAAAAAGAGGTAGTAATCCCCATATTACCCTTGTAAGGTCTTTTTTTTACTAGTTTTTTGGTCGGTGCTTAGGCAAATAGTAGGCCAGGGGTCGGGAGGACTGGCTAAGCAGACTTCAAACCCAGTAGCAAAATCCCGATACAGCAGGGCAAGTAGTAGCTGGTCGACGTGCTATCGTTCTAGCCTGCTGTTCCTGCAAACTCAGCGGCAGGCCGTCCTTGCGAGCATCGCGCAAAGGGCGTCCTTACTGTCCCAGGCTTGATACATGTTGAGACATCTGATGCGTTTTCGGGTTCTAAACCCACGACTTAAGATTTGTTCTATGCATCCTTGCGATGGGTTCGCCCAGGTCTGCAAACTCCCAACCCCACACTCCTGAACCCCAATGTGAGATGACGACTCTTTCGGTAAGTTCTTGCTCGGCTTTGCAGTTGATGATTGCCGGGTTTCATCCCCGAAGCCCTAAACCCCAAACCCTAAACCCCACACCCTAAACCCTAAACCCTAAACCCCAAACCCCAAACCCTAAACCCTAAACCCTAAACCCTGCGGGTGCCAAAAAACCCTAAACCCTGCAAGCCCCGGAGGCCGGTGGTAGGGCCGAGCTTCAGAAGCGAAGGGATGAGGTCGAGGCCTGGAAGGGGCTGCTTGTTTCTGACTGTACAGTTTGTTTGGGTTTAGGGTTTAGGGTTTAGGGTTTAGGGTTTAGGGTTTAGGGTTTAGGGTTTAGGGTGTAGGGTGTAGGGTTTTTTGTTTGGGAAGAGGTTGGCAAGTTGGGATGTTTCCCCCCTATGCTAACAGTCCTTGATAGGCATGAATAAACCCTAAACCCTAAACCCTAAACCCTAAACCCTAAACCCTAAACCCTAAACCCTAAACCCTAAACCCCCCCCTGCCCAGCAGGCGCTGCACGAGGAGGCCAGGCTCCCACGATTTTTTTTGTGCGCCCGAGCCGTGAAGGATGAACAGCGGCTTCGGGGGCAAGTAGGGTTTAGGGTTTAGGGTTTAGGGTTTAGGGTTTAGGGTTTAAGGGATACGAACGGGAATCCCAGCTCTAATCGTCCTTAAACAATGTTCCAACTTTCTGGAGTTTACTGTGGAGGGTGTTGCTTCTCTTGTAGTCAGGGGTGGGCCCATGTGCATGTGCACTTGAAGCACACGCGAGAGGAGCATGAATGTGGGGGGCTACTGCTCTACTTGGAGGTTGCTGGGGGGGGGGGGGGGGGGGGGGGTTAAGTAGGGTAACTAGAACTGCATGACTATAACTGGTTACATCCTTCTGTAGGGTACTTGTAACACTACTTTCAACTAACTACTCGTGAACCTTTAAGTAGCTTTTCATGGTTGCACAGGTAGAATGTTTAGGCCAACCTGACCCTCCCCCCAAGCTGAAAGGCTTCAAAGACGAGCCCCGATGTGCCCATGCGTCGAAGTGAGAATGCACCGTAGGATCGCGTTTAGGGTTTAGGGTTTAGGGTTTAGGGTTTAGGATCGCAGGGCAGCCTGATGTCCTCTCCGCAAAGGGCTTGCCGGTGGCGGAGTTGAAGGTTTAGGGCAGATATCCGCCTTATGTGGTCCAGTTTGCATGTGTCATTTGCAAGGGAGTCCACATGCACAAGGTACCTCCCCCTCGATCCCTTTCCGAGAATCGCGGTCTGCGGTTCTGGGTTCAGGTTTTGAAGAGGTTTAGGGTTCAGGGTTTAGGGTTTAGGGTTTAGGGAGCGGCGAGCGTGGTCACTTCGCAAAATATGTAGGCCTTGGGGCCCAATTTCCTTCCCCCTTGGGGTGCAGGTGGTCAAGATCAAGCCAGACGTTTTGGTGGCAGGCCCCCCGCGCCTTGCTGATCCTTAAACCCTAAACCCTAAACACCCTAATTAAACCCTAAACCCTAAACCCTAAACCCTAGACCCTATCCCCTTAACCACAGGGAAACTTGCTGAGGGTAGGCTTTAGGGCTTATGGCTTCGGCTTAGTTGTGCAAGGTTAAGGTCCGCTTCCTCCACACTTGCTTGTCAAGGCGGCAATGTAATCGATGCGTCTTCCGGATGCTGCGTTGAGTCCCGGACAGGGTTGCAACCCTAAACCCTAAACCCTAAACCCTAAACCCTAAGCCTAAACCCTAAACCCTAAACCCTACGGGCCTTAAGCCTCAACTCTGCGGATACCGAAGATTCAAAGATTGGAAGCAGTCGTGGCCTGCCATGGCCTACTTTGCTGAGCTGCTAAGATTCTAGATAAACATCTTGGAAGAGTGTCTGGGAGAATGTAGGGGAGGCATTCCTCATAAAGCCCCTTTGCTTGCGTTTGTATCTGTCTAGCAGGATTGGAGCTCCGAGATCTTTGCCGGCTGTGTCACGCCGCGGGCCAAGCAGAGCCGCCGTGTAATCATTCAAATTTGCCTTCTCCACATACCAGGATGGGCTTTTATACCCTATATATCCCTTAAAAGGCCCTTTCTAGGGTTCATTCTGGGGATTGTCAGGCCTAATAGCCCATCCTGGTGTGAGAATCGTCCCAGATTCCTTATCATACGTACGCTAGCAGAGGCCACGGGCCGAAGGCCCATTCCACCGGCATCTTGATAGGGAGCCTCAAATAGCCGAACCTGTTTCCCTAAACCCGAAACCCTAAACCCTAAACCCGAACCAGGTTCTTGCTGGTTCCCTGATGCCACCGGAGGCCTGAGATCTCTCCGGTTTCTGGAGGGACTGCTTGGACTGGGCCATGTCCGGATATCACTTTATTAGCGACTCTACTACTCACCCTAAACCCCAAACCCTAAACCCAAAACACCCTAAACCCAAAACTCCACAAGCCCTGAACCCTAGGCTAGACGGGTGGCAAGAAAGTAGGGCACAAAACGCCCAAGTTATAGCTACTGTACCCTCCGAAACATGCACTCCTCGTGCCTAGCGCCTTTCGTAGTTTGAATGGAACCAAAAAAAGGGAAGCCCAGGGCATTTAATGTCATTTACATATGCATAGAGAGAGAGAGAGAGAGAGAGAGAGAGAGACCTTAAACATCCTCTTTGACGGGGTATCGGGTTTTCTGGGAAGCTTGGCAGGCCGGTGTCTTTAAGCTTGCTGGAGAGAAGCTACAGACACAGGCGCTGTCAGGCGTCGGTGATGCTTGGGCTTGGGTTTTGGGGGCAGGTTCCGGGTCTTTGCACGTGCTTGTCTTCCAGCACGCATGTGCCCGAAAGTTGTCATTCTCCCGGGCCTTTCCACCATCCAAGTCTCGGGCCCCCCAACTGCCGGACTTTAGCATTAGGGGCTTGATCATCTTGCACTCATCTTGGCGTATGTATTGGGGAGCGGACCCTGCAGACGCGCAGACCGAACGCTATGCTACTGTATATCTGGATCTCTTGGCACACGAGATGGATGTGGATTACAGAAGTTCCATGTTCTGGAACAACAATCGTAGCACTAACCCATCATACTGCCTTCCATCTTCTTCCACATCCGATCATCCGATCGGCACTTTCAGCATTCACGTTTCCATACTAGACTCCCCGAACACCCCACAATCCGAAACCCCGAACTCCGAATTCCCCTTCTCCAGGCGACTCCGCGGATGCAGCGGCACACTTTGCACTGGCTGCCTGTGAGGCCGGCCCCACAGAAACCTTGCAAGGAAACCTCCGAAGCTGCCCCGAGTTTGTCTGCTGTGCCTATGGGCCTACAGCCCCCTTAAGAATTATTTCTATTTCATTTTTCTTTAAATCCCAAGGAAATATTGATCGCATTTTTTTATGGACGTTCTTCGGGGAGTATAGATGCCTGCACCGCAAATGCCAGACTAGTGACTAGGTGGCCATAGCACGTGGCGAGCTGGTCAAGCGATGACGTGAGCTTCGGGCATGCGGGTTTTTGAGTTTGATATGTATTCACATATCTATATATACATGTCCTGTTCGCAATTCGCATCCCCTCCAAACTCCAAGCCCATTCTTCAGGTTTCTACATCCTTCAGTATTCCCTTCCTACAAAAAAAACCTGAACCCCCCAGAGTGGGGCACCCTCGCAGACGCCATTCTCGCAAAGCACTGCACTGATCCAGTGACACAACAGGCTGGCCAGGGCCGCGAGGAAGTCGGTGAAGCCATCGTCGAGGTGCCAGAGGGAACGGGGCATCGTAGCGGTGGATTGTGTGCGAGTTTAAAGGGGCCGGCAAGTTGTTTTTGGGGCTTGGCGCAGTAACGACTCGGCATCGTTGACATGGGGTGTGACACACATTTCTCTGAGCCCCATTGTGCAAGTCAGTACGGTGAAATGAGGGCCAGTTGAGCATGGCACCGGTGCGGTCCATGTTCTGGATGCCTTTCAACCTCATGCCTGCCTCGGTTTTCCCCTAAACCGTGGTGTCGCCCAGCTAGGCAGCCAAAATATTCCTTGGCCCTAAACGTGCTGCTGAGGGAGTTACGTGAGAGTGCTGCTGAAACCTCAGCTGAGAGCGGCGTGGTCGTCGTCACCGGCTGCCCTGCAGTCGGACACAGTGTCTGCCTACAGCAAAAAGCCCAAACCCAAATCCCTAAACCCTAAACCCGAAAAGCTCGCCTTGCACCCATCATCCCCTGCGGCAGATGCTGTGCGCCAGTGGGCGAGGCGTGACGCACGGCCCCGATGCGTGCCGGGCCCAGGACGTGCTCGGGGCTGAATATGAGATCACAAGGAGCTAAATGAGGAAGCAGAGACGCATTGAGAATCAAACCCTAAACTGGAAGCAACAAAACCAAACTCTAACCCGGAACCCTTAAAATTGCCTTAAAACCCTCACCCTAAAACCTAAACTCTGTTAATGCTAGCCCTATAAACCCTAATTAACCCTATAAACCCTAAACGCTGTAAACCTGTAAACCCTAAACCCTATATACCCGACAAACCTATCAATCCTAGCCCTCTACCTCTAAACCCTCAACCTTATAAACGGTCTAGACCCTGATCCTTGGCGTTAGTTCTTTGAGGCTTTTGGTAACGCCTCGAGAGCACTCAACAATCCTAAAGTTTCCCTCAACCCTGTACCATATAAGCCTACAGTTTCCCGCTCCTTCAAATCCACAAACTCAAGGCACACATGTATAAGACGTCTAACCCTCCTCATTCCCTGCACTCGTTTTGAATCCTTCTGAGAAACCCTGAACCCTAGACCCTGTGGCTCGTCCAGCTACTGCAGGTGCCAAAACCACACATCTGAAACCCGAAACCCTAAACCCTAAACCTCAAACCTCAAACCTCAAACCCTAAACCCTAAACCCTAAACCCTAAACCCTAAACCCTAAACCCTAAACCCTAAACCTAAACCCTACAGATCTGCGCTTTTTTCGGGGGGTCCCAGGCTCGGGGGCGCCGCTGCCTCGGCTTTGGCCCTGGCGGCGGCGGCCGTCGGCCGGGCGAAGGCACCTCTGGTCGAGGCGGGCTTCATTTGGGGTTTGGGGTTTAGGGTTTAGGGTTTAGGGTATTAGGGTTTTGGGTTTAGGGTTTTGGGTTTAGGGTTTAGGGTTTAGGGCAATTAGGGGTACCTTATTGGGTCTTTCTTAATTTGGGGCTGTGGGGCTTTCGGGAGGAGACAAAAACGACGAGTTGAGGGTTTAGGGTTGAGGGCAAGGCAGCTTGAGGCGCGTAAGAGGGTCCTCTGGCAAAAAAGAATTAGGGTTTAGGGTCAGCAGGGGCGCGATCCTCACTAGGGTTTAGGGGGCTGATGTTTTGTGTTTCGCATGTTTTCGGTATTCAATATATATATATATATAGGCAGGTCGGAGGCAATTAAAGGCTGCTGAATCTGACGCGACGGAACCGTAATCATCTTCGGACGCTTAAAAGTACTCTTTTTTTTTCTGTGATAGTTGTACATTTTTATGTATGTAATATTCGACTATTCAGCGTATTCAGCCACCGAGTCCTCTTCTTCTCACTTGAAACCAAACACCCCCTCACCAGTCTGCGCTACTGTGTGAGAGTGGTAGGCTTGACGCGTGGATGAAGGGCTTGGAGGGTAGTATAGGGGCCAGAAGAATACTTGATATTCCTTAATGTGAGAGTCGCTTTTTAAATTGGGGTGGTAATAGTAATATTCGCCGGGCCAGAGAGCCCCAGCCGAAGACTACTTTCCATTACGGGAGGTTTTCGGGCCGATGTATGTAAACAAGTCTATATAGGGGGGTCCGGTGATAATAATAATGGGGTGGTATTTGTAAGACTTTTCCGGCCAGGAATTGAAAATTTTACTGAAAATGGCTTAAGAGTTCCATTGCAGAGAAGACTTTTCAGCTGAGCTGGCTTGAAAGAGCTCCAAGGCTCAGTCTTTAGAGAAGCAGATCTCGTTTGAGATTGCTTGTCTTCTGAGATTGCTGCAGCTCCAGAGCTGCGAGAAACTGCTGTTTCAGGGCTATTTCTTCAGAGAAAGCACCGACCCCCAGACCCCAGACCCCCAGAATCCTCATATTTGACACCCCGCATTTTTTTCCACCCCTCCAAACCCCGGGGACCAAAACAAGATTGGGGGGGGGGTTTACTAAAGGGACTCTAACATTATGGTCCCTTTTAATTATACTATAACAACCCCCCAACACCTTCTTCCAAATATGAAGGCCCCTATATTAGTGCCAGGCGCTAGTCAAACGATGCGCTGCGCAGCACTCAGCTGGTGCTTCTGGCGACCGGTGGTTTTGGAGTTCTTGGAGTTTTGGGTTTGGGGTTTAGGGTTTAAGGTTTAGGGCACTGACTGTGTGCCGTGCTCTCTACACTCACGCTGCCACCAACGTACCTCGCATATCCAGGGATCCCTTCTGACCTCAGATGGCACCGCAGAATGTACGATTACCACTCTCAGGTGTGTGTGTGTGTGTGTGTGTGTGTGTGTGTGTGTGTGTGTGTGTGTGTGTGTGTGTGTGTGTGTGTGTGTGTGTGTGTGTGTGTCTGTGTGTCTCTGTGTGTCTCTCTGTGTGTCTCTGTGTGTCTCTGTGTGTCTCTGTGTGTCTCTGTGTGTGTTGTCTCTGTGTGTCTCTGTGTCTCTGTGTGTCTGTGTGTCTCTGTGTGTCTCTGTGTGTCTGTGGTCTCTGTGTGTCTCTGTGTGTCTGGTGTCTCTGTGTGTCTCTGTGTGTCTCTGTGTGTCTCTGTGTGTCTCTGTGTGTGTGTCTCTGTGTGTCTCTGTGTGTCTCTGTGTGTCTCTGTGTGTCTGTGTGACCCTAAACCCTAAACCCTAAGCCCTAAACCCTAAACCCTAAACCCTACCTGTTAATCCTGGCGGACAGAAATTTCTGTCCTTATAGTTTTTTTCTGGTTTTTTGCGTGCAAAAGCGAGGTGTTGGTGTTCTATTGGGATCGGGGAATACGATCAAAGCGGCTGGATTTTCGGAGTTCAGGGGAACCTTCCCGAGCCCTGTGCAGAGTCTTGTGCACCAAAGAATAGGTGACCTGAGCAGAACACAAAAAAGCGTACTCTGAACCCAACGTTTTTCCAACATAATGTTGGGTTTTGTTGGGTTTTGGGGGGGGGGGGGGGTAGCCCAAAAAAACCGTAAACCGTACCGAATCCATA
>CAJNDS010001646.1:0-30000 GCA_905221605.1 Symbiodinium natans | reverse complement strand
ATTATGATTCTTGTTTTTCTTTATTGTTATCGTTATTTTTACTACTATTATTCGTATTATTATTGTTACTATTATTGTTACTATGATGTTTATGATTATTCGTATTACGATTAGTATCATGAGTCCACTTCGCCGGAGAGGTGTTGGATGCGTGTGAGCTTCCCCACAGCCTGGAGCTTTGGAATCTGTTTCGAGACGCAAGAGTTTAGGGTTTAGGGTTTACGGTTTAGGGTTTAGGGTTAGGGTTTAGGGTTTAGGGTTTAGGGTTTAGGGTTTAGGGTTTAGGGTTTAGGGTTTAGGGTTTAGGGTTTAGGGTTTAGGGTTTAGGGTTTAGAGCTCGAGGACTTGTCTTGAGGTATGCTTCGAACCGTAGCTCTGTAAGCCCTAAACCCTTACAGTTTGATCAGTCCGCAGACTGTCTGGACGGTGTGCCTGAGGAGGCTTTGTATACTCAGTTCCAGCACCGTTCCCATGCTCCCGCGCTCAGCGTTCGAGGGGCGGCAGGCCAACCCAATCCCGGCCATCATCAACAGCATCATCATGATCGTCATCGCCTTCCTCCTGATCAGCATCATGCAGCACCCTAATCGCCATCATCATCATCATCATCATCATCATCATCATCATCATCATGGTTTTTTGTTGCTTTTGTAGCCCCTCCCCCTTTTTTTGTGAATGCAAACAAAAAGGACTGCGAATCACAAAATGGCACTGCGCCAGCCCGAGGTCAGGGCACCATAGTTGGCGGTGCCTTCTTCCCACTGTCGAGTGATGCATGGGCCTCATTGGCTGTCGACTGCGCTTTGGGTGTGCATCCACCGATGTGGGGGTTCTCGAAATTAGGGGGTACCTTTGTGGGGTCCTTATTCTCAAGGGATCCTACTATGTGGGGTCTATATTCAGAGTCCCCTCACTTTGGTACACCCCTCCATGTTGTGCTTGCCGGGCGCTGTGAGTTGCATGAGCTGCACTGACGTGACCGACGCTTCATTTTTCAATAGCTGATGTTTCAGGCGATGAAGGCGGTCTTCAGCGCCGAAGATCCAGATGCAGGCGGAACAAGGGAGTGCAGAATTTCCAGGGTGAGGTTTCTTTGCTGTCAAGCTTGCCCGTACCTGGGTATCCTCGTCCTGCCAGCCTTTCCGCCAGTGGCATCTTCACCTTAAACCCTAAGCCCTGAGCCCTCAACCCTGGTCCCTTTTCTGAGATCCCATGCCAGAAGACCATAGGGGTCGGAATAATTACTACCTACGATAATGACCCCACAGAACCCTATTCTAGTTCTTCAGGCCCCTATATTATCCCCCCCCCCCCCCCCCCCATGTGCTTCTCCTTCCCTCCTTCACGGTTCAAGGGTTCCCCTGGCTCCAGCAGGTCCTAGTTGAGAGGGTTCATGGGTAGTTAGAAGTAGGGTTAGAAGTACCCTGAAGTAAGGCTAGAAGTATAGTGACCCTACTTCTAACCCTACCTATGACAGCCCATGAGCCTCCAAGTAGCCAGTGAGAGTGCAGCCTGCGGTTTTGAGAGGTGCCACTTACTTCAGGAGGACGAAGCTCTCTGCCTTCCAAAGCTGGAAGCGTGGGCCCCTGTACTTGGGGTTTAGGATTAAGGGTTTAGGGTCTAGGGTTTAGGCCTACTTGGAGGATCCTGGGGTTTATGAGCAGGGTTTCAAGTGCTTATAGCCCTACTTATAACTACCCGTGAACCTTCAAGTACAGCTTTCTACTCGAGGAAGCTGCGGGTTTAGGCTGGAATTCGTTCAGGGGACTAGGCAGCTTGGAAGCATTGCTGCTTCATGAAATGTTCCGCAAGCTTGTGCAACGAACGAATGCCGTTCTGGCCAGATGTTCGGAAGGTTCAACCCCAACATGTTGGGATGTTGCCCCTTCTACCAACAGTCCTCAGTGATATAATCCCTATTAAGGACTGAAGGTTGTGGTTTGTAATCCTGAGCCCGTAAACTCTGTAAGCTTGCTCCCAACCCTTGCAGCAAGTGCTCTGGCCGAAAACATAGCCCTGGCTCCATCAAGTTCGATGCCGTAACCCTAAACCCTAAACCCTAAACCCTAAACCCTAAACCCTAAACCCTAAACCCTAAACCGTTGCTGTCCCTTCGGGCGTTTGTTGTCGCTGTAGTCGCAGGCTGTTGGAAAGCTGGGTTGCGGGGAACCCTGGGCTGCATGCTGTACTTCTCTAGTCTGTGTGTCAGCAACCCTAAACCCTAAACCCTAAACCTTAAACCCTAAACCCTAAACCCTAAACCCCAAACCCTAAACCCTAAACCCTAAACCCTAAGTCGAAACATGCCAGGTATAGGGCGGCTGTCGCAGCGGGCTGGCGCGTTCCGCCGGCCTGCGATGTAACCATGAAAAGAAAGGTTTGGGGTTTAGAGTTTTGGGTTTAGGGTTTAGGGTTTATTAGAGTTTGAGTAGGGTTTAACCATGACAAAGGGGTTGCCCTGAACCCTCCAAAGCCTAAACTAAGGTGGGTTTGGAGTCTCCTAACTCATGGTTAGTTGGGGATTGTTTTCAATGTTTTCAAGAAGGCTTGCCCAAAGGTTGCAGTATTCCCGCACTCGATCACTGTTGCTTTAGGTTTGTTTGAGACTCGGCTGTTCTAAATCCGCGTTGAACCCTTCGGGTTCCACTCGTAAGAGGCCTCAGTACAAAAAGGCACCCTTTCAGGGCCTTGAGGGGACCCGAACTTAGAAACCACCCGAAACCCTAAACTCTAAACCCCCCATATGGTGAGGCTGAAGAGCCGGCCTGCCCCTTCCTTTTGTCAGGATGTCTCAGTGACCGGCGATACTTGAGAAGGTTCATGGGTAGCGAGAAGTAGGGTTGTAAGTAGGGCGACTACACTTATAACCCTACTTAGAACTGCCCATGAACCTTCAAGTAGTGGTAGGCCATCGGGGTACAGGGATGTTGTCGGAAGAGGACGCTTGCAAGCGAGCCCCTGCGATTTCTGCCAGGTGTACGCCATCAGGGCTCCCGATTGGCAGCGGCTGGAGGACTTGGAACAGAAGGTGGAGGGTTTAGGGTTTAGGGCTTAGGGTTTAGGGTTTGGGGTTTGGGGTTTGGGGTTTAGGGTGGCCTCAAATTGATTCCCATGGTCGTTGGTAGAAGCGTGCCCCCTGCACAACCCCGCATCATGCAGAGCTTAGTTACTTGAGAGAGCTGTTTACTCCGGCGACCGCCCACAATGAACACCTTGTGACACACATGGCACACGTAGTTATAAGCAGAGTTATAAGTACCCTAAGTAAGGTTATAAGCAGTTACCCTAAATAGCTCACTTCTATCAACCCCCGGAACCTCCAAGCACATGGCACAGGTTCCCTTTGTGAAAGAGATGCTGCAAGGTCCTCCAGTTGCCGTCCACCCAGAGGGCTCCATAATCCGCGGGGGATTACAAGTAGTACTTGAAGGTTCATGGGTAGTTATATGTAGGGTGAGAAGTGTGGTATCATTCTGAGTTTCCTTTGTTATTTGTCTTTAGAAGCCGAGTTTATTTGGAGTCATCCAAGGCGCCCCTCGAAGGCCAGATGCTCAATTTACTTAAACCTCTGGGGCCTTCCCCCAAGCTCCTAGTTTCCCAACCGCTCAAGACATTCGTTCAACACTTTCGCCGGTCATAAGTACCCACATGGGATATAACACCAGTTGCAATTCGTAACTGCCCGTAACTCTCCAAGTAGCCCTAAACCCGAAACCCGAAACCCTAAACCCTCAACCCTCAACCCTCAACCCTCAGCCTGGATGAGTCCCCTGCCTTGTATGTTGCTGGGTACGTCTTGATGGTTTTTCGTTGTGTGGACATCAGTGTAGGCAGGGGATGATCGGAGCTTTTTTCCCGGTTTAGAGTTTGGGGTTTAGGGTTTAGGGTTTAGGGTTTGCCGGCAGCTTCCAAAGTCCGCTGCTCAAAAGGGTTTCGGGTTTAGGGTTTAGGGTCAGCCATGATACCACGACTGTTCCCTGCGGAGGGGTCCCAGAGAGGTCAGCTAGGCGGGTGGCAAGAAAACCCCTAACCCTAAACCCTAAACCCCAAACCCCAAACCCCAAACCCCAAACCCCAAACCCCAAACCCCAAACCCCAAACCCCAAACCCCAAACCCCAAACCCCAAAACCCAAACCCCAAACCCCAAACACCAAACCCCAAACCCCAAACCCCAAACCCCAAACCCCAAACCCCAAACCCTAAACCCTAAACCCTAAACCCTAGACCCTAAACCCTAAACCCTAAACCCCAACCCTGAGAGTAGGAAGCCCACCCCCCGTTGACGCTGAGGATGTTGAGGCTTTGGACTGAGAGCGCGCCGAGGCTGAACCAAGAGTCCATGCGACGGCCTGCAGTTCACAGCTGCGAGCTAGGGAGAAAAGAGCTTCGTTTAGGGTTTAGGGTTTAGGGTCTAGGGTCTAGGGTTTAGGGTTTAGGGTTTAGGGCGTAAGGTTTAGTGTGTTGGGTTTAGGGATTTGGTTTGCAGGGCTTGCCTGAAGATAAGGCTACAGTCCTCAAATCCGGTTTCCAAATGGTTTAGGGTTTAGGGTTTAGGGGTTAGTTTAGGGTTTAGAATTTATGGTTGCGGTGCCCTCCTTCGATGGGTTTCGATGGGCTTCAGTTACCTGGGCGAGTGAGCGAGCAGGCGCCCAACATCAGCTGCTTGTTGGGACGCCCCGTTGCTCACACAAGTTCACACAAGAAGCATGTCGGTGATGCCACAAGGCTTTTCGGATGCCCGCAGTTTTTGAACGGTAGGTGGCCAACATGAAACGAAACAGGCCATAGCTTCTTCAACAGAGGTGCTTGCCAGGCCAGCTAAGTTGAGGCTGTCAACCTGACACACGGAGACATCGGGGATTTTCAGAGGCGTTCGGCATTTGCGGGTCCCGAGGCCCGAACGAAAGCCCTTCGTACGAACCGAGTCTGCTGGTCGAAGTGGAAGATCTAAGCACAAACTGTCAGATTGGGGGGTCAAAGGAACGATTGCCCAATCTAGAAATCCCCCGGGCTCGCCCCTGATGGAACTTCCCGTGGACCCAGCGGACCGGAAAGGCTTCAGCTGGAGCCGGACCTTCTTCAGAGAAGGGTTTCAAAGGGTCGTGCTGACCCTGAAGGTTATTTCGCCTCCACCGTTGCGAGTATTTCATGAGAGCCACACATGTCACACAACCCCTCAACCCTGAACCCAATAAGCCCTAAGCCCGAAACATCTGCTAGAATCTGCCTCGTCCTTGCTTGATGGCCTACTGTTTGCTGAAGAACCCCAAAAAACTAAGAAAAAACCCCTATACTACCCTTATAAGGGATTTTTGCTTTGGGGGGGCTCTTAAGCAATTGGCAGTGGAAGGGATGAAGATTGAGTCCTGGGTTCTGTTTTTCCTGTCATGGCAGCCGGGAAGTTCGAGGTGTTGAAGTAAACATTGGTTTCGGGTTTAGTTTGGGATGTTCACCCTTATGCTGACAGTCCTTAATAGGGGTTCTAGTACCCCTATGATAATCCCTACTAAGGACTGTCAGCATAAGGGGAACATCCCAAGGTGTAGGTCCTAGGGTACATCTTTTGCATCGGTTTGTTTTGACAGAGCAGCGCCATCTTTCGGCGAGGACCGCCTTTGCAAATGCCGCGCGAAGGGTAAGTGGCCGGATCCTAAGCTGAGCCTCCTGGCTCTGGTGGCCCTCCTCGGAAGTCAGGGGCAGCTCCAGAACCCTACGAAGGCAGCTTAAGAGCCCCCCAAATAAAAGAAAAACTATTCTTCCTGATAAGGGTAGTACAGGGATAACTATTCCCCACCTTCGGTGTGGGGTTGTTAGATTTTAAACTCAACTCTTCTCCTCGCCCGGAACTCTTCTCCTCGCCCGGTCTACTCCTAACTCCCTGGAGTGCCCAACCCCAGAGACTCCCTGGAGTGCCCAACCCCAAAGACTCCCTGAAATACCCAACCCCATAAGTTGTTTATATTTTTCGGGGGTTCTTAAGCAAATAATAGATTCCGAGTCTACGTACTTGAAGGTTCATGGGTAGTTATAAGTGGGGTTATAGATTACAAGGACCCTACATAAGGTTACATACCTTTAGATACCATTATAATCATGGTTACCCTGCTTCTAGCCCCACTTATAACTACCCATGTTCAAGCAGGGCTTGGGGTAGTCCAACAAGTATAGGTAGAACTCTCACAGTCCCCTCAGCAGCAGACCCCTTTCGCCTCGAGAAGCATAGCATCGTCGATCAGCGATGGTTGTCTGGTTCGGGGGTGTGTGAGGGACTACTTGGAGATTCATGGGTATTTATAAGATTTTATAAGTGGGGTTACAAGTAGGGTAACTCGAATTGTAACTGGTTATTTCCTTATCTCGGGTACTTATAACCCCGATTAGAGCTACCCATGGACCGCCAAGTAGGGTTCCGGAATGGGTGTCGCAGCCTGATCTAGCTTCTGTTGCTTGGAAGAAGATGTGGCCACACAGCGCAGCCTTTGAGCGTTTATGCTTGGATGGCCCAATAAATGTCGCAAGCGTCACAGACCTCAGGGGGCAGGAGTCCAGAGTTTACGGCACAAACCCAACCTGGGTTTTTCTGACCCTCCTCTAAAGGCTTCATTTTCATGACTGAGAGAAGGAGCCACGAAGAAAGAAAACAAGAAAGAAAGAAATAGTAAAGAAAGAAACAAACGCCAAAACCAACTCCTCCCTTAAAGTAACAGAAAGAACATACTCCTAGTATGTCCTAGTGACTAAGCACCAGTGGGCCGAATCGAGCCTCCCTGGCTTGCATCCCCCCGATTGCATCCCACGAGAGCCCACGGTTTTGTTGGCTTAGGGTTCAGGGTTTAGGTTTTAGGGTTTAGGGTTTAGGGTTCAGGGTTTAGGGTTCAGGGTTCAGGGATTAGGGTTTAGGCGCAAAGTTCCCTAAACCCGAAACCGCCTTGGACAGCTCGTTTTGGAATGTCATGGACCAGGCTCCATGTGAGGCCTTTCACCGCACAGCTCACTAGAGAGTGTTTCTACATGTGTGGGCTCTGGGGTTACTATAGTCCAGATGTTCTTGCATCAGAGGCAGGGCGAACTATCTCTGAGTTTCGTGCAAGGACTGTTTTTTTAACCTTATACCTTAAACCCTAAACCCTAAACCCTAAACCCTATACCCTAAACCCTAAATTCAGGGGGAATGAGCCTTGAGCCTTAACCCTTATACCCTCAACTCCAAGGCCCCATCAGGCCCTCAGCCAGAGCCCTTTGTCACCTCTCTCGAATGTTTATGGTTTAGGGCTTAGGGTTTAGGGTTTAGGGTTTAAGGTCTAGGGTCTAGGGTTTAGGGTTTAGGGTAAGGGAAGCATCCAAGCTCAGGCCCATCGAGCCAACCTCAAGATGCAGGGGCCGCATCCTCCACCAAGACCGAAGTTACTAGGGAGGCTGGGCTTGGGGTTATGTACTTAGGGTTCTTAGGGTTTAGGGTGTAGGGTTCTTAGGGTTTAGGGGAGCAGGGGTGAAGTCAACAAGCCCGGTTGCAGAAAGGGATTGGGCACTCGGGCGTAGTAGTGTTCTTCGGGTTTGCAAATGGTTGCCGATGGGGCTTTGGGTTTATGTTACAGCACTTCGGGGTTTGTAGGGTTTTGTTGG
The DNA here is from genome assembly GCA_905221605.1 of Symbiodinium natans. Taxonomy (NCBI): domain Eukaryota; class Dinophyceae; order Suessiales; family Symbiodiniaceae; genus Symbiodinium; species Symbiodinium natans. The sequence continues at coordinate 22,376 of CAJNDS010001646.1, read as the reverse complement.
GTTTGTAGGGTTTTCAGAGACAAGAGATTCGGGTGTTAGTAGGCCTTGGTTTAGGGCAAGGCTCATAGGGTTGCAGATTTGGGGCTTCTACGTTTCGCGCGGTTAAGCATTTCTACATTTGAAAGTTTGGGGCCGAAAGTTTGGGGCCGGCCGGGGGTAAGCGCTTCTCTGAGTCGAAGTAGGCCTTTGTAGTGTGGAGTGGGAATTTGCAGTTTGCTCTGTGACCTTCTCTCTCCGCGGGTGTAAACGCTGTGAGACTTATGGGGGGGCTCGTGCGCATGCTGGCGATGAGGACAAAAATCAGGTATTCTGGATACAGCTATCAACGCTTGCCCGGAGCAGGACCAGTCGGCAAACAGCGTGAAAGCATGCGGGAGTTTACGAAAATAGGGGACCCCCAATATAGACCCCCAAATGGGATTCCCTAATAAGAAGGACCCCAATAAGGTACCCCCTAACTTCGGAAACCTCCATGTCGGCAATCAGAAGCACATCAAGCGCCCTCCCCCTCGAGGCCATGAGCCACGAGACCACACTGACCGTGCATCCACAGCTCGGCGCCAACGTGGAGGCTCTGCGGGATGTTTTGCGGATTTGCGGTTTTTTTTGGGGGCGGGGCGGGGGGGGGGGGGTTTCGGTGCTCAGCTTTCAAAGTGCAGACACCTTACTTGCCTGTCTCTTCTTGGGCTGTTCTCGTTTGGACTTTCGCAATGTTTCGGAATCAGACTCAAAATGGCCTCACTTTTCGGAGAGCTGGCCTCACATAAAATTCTCATCTACAGGGCACGCGCACGGGCGTGTGCGCGAGCGCCATGAACGTCTTCTTCACGACGTGCTGTCTGCAGGGTCGAGTTCGGTTCGGCTTGGGGACCAGTTTTGGTAGTCAGATCGGGAGCTCCAAGGCCAACATGTCGATTTCAGCTAATGCGCGGTATATGTATAATATATATATATATATATATACATACTATAATATAATATAATATAGTATAATATAATATAATAATATATATATATATATACATACTATAATATATATATATATACATACTATAATATATTAATATATTAATATATATATATATATATATATAATTATATATAGACACCTGCCTGCACCGAAAACCAGCGCTTCAACTGCAGGTCAGCTTCGTGACCGGCCGTGGCTACGTCCTGGAGTCCCTTGCCACGCATGGTCTAGGCCATCCTGAATGCAAGTATAAGGACAGCTTCAGGAGGGGGAGTTCAAGTAGGGTACAGTGACTTGTAGTATGGTGAAGAGGTGATTTTGAGGGGGTGAAAATTAAAGGGGTGGTGTACATGGGGGAAGCTAGCTAGCTACCTACCCACTCACCTGAACGGAAGTTGTCCTAGACTAACATTGTCATGCAGCTCAGAGACCAGAACTGCAGAATTGTTACGACTCCCACTTGGAAGCTCAGAAATACACGTTCTATGCTTTAATAGAAAAAAGGGGTAGAGGTTCCGGGGTTGATGGGGTGAGCAACCAGCACAACCCCCGTCAACCCTAACCCTAAACCCTATAAACCCTATAAACCCTAAGCCCTAAGCCCGAGGTCCATCAATGATGAACCGGGACAACGGGGTCTCGCCGTAGGGGACCTCCTGGTCGAGGCCAGGCCTTCAGGGGCTCGGAGTCGCCAAAAACAGAGCGAGAGTGAGAGCGCGAGGGAGGAGGGAGGGAAGCAGACCTTCGGACTTCGCGCGCCCTTCGTTTCGGCTCTTTGTGGGGGGGGGCAAGCGTGTGGAGAGAGAGAGAGAGAGAGTGTCTCTGTTTGTGTCTCTGTCTCTCTCTGTGTGTGTGTGTGTGTGTGTGTTTGTTTTGTTTGTGTTTGTTTCGGCTGGTCTCCGAGGCTGATGTTAGGATCCCACATGTCGCAGAAGAACAATACCAACGACAGCAACAATAGATCCTCACAGGAGAAGTGATAATAATCGCAATGCCAACATTGAATCACATTGCCAACAACCGTGATTAGCTACGAACAATGGTAAGTATTTTCAAACTCACAATAACTAAGTATAGCTATTGATTACCACGATTTGCTGTTGTCAGCAAGCGGAAACTGCTCTTGTCAGTAGCAGCTTTTTCTTAAGCAAGAGAACTTGAAGGTTCATTGGTAGTGATAAGGAGGGTTGTAAGTACCCTAAAAAAAGCTATAGCCAAGTTGTAGTGATAGTTACCCTACTACTTCTAACCCCACTTAAAGCTACTCATTAATCTCCAAGTAGCCCTAAACCCTAAACCCTACTGCCAGTCATAACTTCCCCATGAACCTCCAAGAAAGCACCCAGAAGCGCACCCAGGTTGGTGGACGCTCCTTGGCCCTGGCCTCGGAGGCCTGGAAGGGGGGGTTTCGGGTTTAGGGTTTAGGGTTACCATATTCGTTTGCGTAGCTAACCGAGTTTAGGGCTCAGGGCTTGGGGAGCTTGATTTGTGCTGCTGCTGCTGCTGCCGCCGCTTCTGCTGCTGCTCGTCACCATCATCATGCTGCGAGAACATCCGCCATGCAAACCCTAAGCCTCAGCATCCCCAGGATGAAGCGGACGAGGTGCTTTCTGGCGAGCTGAGACACTTGACTGCTCTTCTCAGGGTGCCCCCATACCCCTTAATAAGTTCCCTTTAAATAAAAGGGGTTTTGGGGTTTATAGGGTTTGGGGTTTAGTGTTTAGGGGAAAAGGGTTTAGGGTTTCGGCTTATAGGGTTTAGGGTTTGTAAGTTGTAGGGAGTGTCAGGGATTTTTTTCCACAAGTGCGGGGTGTTGGGCTGTCTGCGGACCGGAGTGGGTTCTTCGGGGAAGATTATCATCTGGCAGGCATGGTTCCGACTTAGCGGAGAGGAGTTCCGGCATGTGGGTTTGCAGACTTGCAATGCAAGCTTCAGCTGGTGGCAGCACAGCCTGTCCTGCACAAAACCCGAAAACCCTAAACCCTAAACCCGACTTGGAGGCTCCAAGGTAGCTATAAGTAGGGTTGCAAGTACCCTAAGTAAGGTTAGAAGTATAGCTACCCTGCTTAGAACCCCACTTATACTTACCCATGAAATTCTAAGTAAGCCCCTTCACAATGTCCCCGCCGGCTGGAGACAAGGAGATGGTGTTCGCCTAAGGGTTCTGCGAGCTCCTGCTGATGGATCTGCACTGGAGGCTGCGAGTGCCGCAAGCTGCATGACGTCGATTCTGTTCCGTGTTCTATTCTCATTGCTTCATGCTCACTAGACTTTGTGGTGCTTTACTGTAACTTTAGATCTTTAGCCTTTTTGGGTTTATTGGGTTTCTTAATAAGGCAGCTAAAAGCTTGTTTTTTTACTACCCTCCTAAGTGCAGCCAAGTAGACACAAGCCTCTTGGATCCGGAGCCTCCCAGTCTGGCAAGAAAGCGGCATTCACATGCTGCTGAGTGGTCCACTTGTCTTGTGGGCTCCTCGATTCTCACTTTCTACTATTTGCTTCCTGAACCCCCCCCCCCCCCCCCCCCCCAAAAAAAAAAAAAAAGAAAAAGTAATAGTCCCTACATTGCCAGTATAAGGAAGAATCCTCTTTTTTTTGGGGGGGGGGGGTGCTTAAGCAACTAGTAGCTTTCTGATGCAGGGAGGGCCTTGCCAAAAGGGGGGTGAAAGGGGTCAGCCCGCAGAACTTCATGCACGAAGCTTTTTGGAGGCCCTGTGGCATCCCTGAAGGGTGCTGAGCCCAGATCGGCCCTAAACCCTAAGCCCTAAGCCCTAAGCCCTAAACCCTAAACCCTAAACCCTAAACCCTAAACCCTAAACCCTAAACCCTAAACCCTAAACCCTAAACCCTAAACCCTAAACCCTAAACCCTAAACCCCAAACTAAACCCTAAACTCTAAACCCCAAACCCTAAACCACGCTAGGTCTCAGAACCCCAAGTGCCCCTCGAGGCCACTCGGGAAGATCCCTCGGAGAAAGCGACCATCCAGGTGCCTTTGGGTGACGAAGATGGCCCGAAACCCTAAACCCTAAACCCTAAACCCTCAAACCCACTTGAGAAACCCCACGCCAAATGCCTTCACACCTCACACAAGCCTCAGCCTCCAAAGCATGTCAGGATCCCAGTGCTTTTGATCTGCGTATGGTTTTTAGGCTTGCTTGGTCCGAGTCTGGGTTAGGGCTTAGGGGTTTAGGGTTGAGGGGTTTAAAGGGTTTCGGGATTATGCAAAAAAAGGCTTAGACCCCAAGCATCTCTACGAAGGCCGGAGCGGAGGAGACGAAGTCGGGCTCTCATGAGGCCCTGGCCGGCTTCTTGAGCAGCCTCTTTGGAGGCGACTTTGCCGCGATCAACGTATTTATGGGGCTCGGAAGAAGTACTAATCCTATGGTCCTTATTTAGTTATATTTGAATAACCCCCCCAAGCCGTACTCAAATTATTCAGGCCCCTATATTATGGGGGGGGGGGGGGTTGCGTGTCCCATGAGGATCATGCCCTGTCTTTTGTCAGGGCTCAAGGGACGTCAACAGCTTGTGGTGCTGATGATGGCTTTTTTGTGATTACGAGTACTCGTATCATTCCTGTATGGTTTACCACCATCATTGCTACCAGCTTCAAAAGGCTGAAGCAGCAGCGCAGGACTAAATATGGCCCTGTGGCCTGCCCTGGGACATGGTCCAGGCATCGCTAGAGAACCGGCCAAGATCCTGCACATGTCGGGTTGAGGGTTTTAGAGTTTAGGGTTTAGAGTTTAGGAAAGAGGGGCCGCTGCATCCATGTTTTCTCAGGTGCGCAGGCATCTGCTTCGACCTCCCCTGCGACTGCCGCTGTCGAGCCGCGCCACGGCTGGCACATGCACTTGGATGAGGGTTTAGGGTTTAGGGTTTAGGGTTTAGGGTTTAGGGTTTAGGGTTTAGGGTTTTGGGAAAGGGTTTGGGGGCACAGGTCGCGGAACAACACTCCAGGCAACCAACGCAGTTTGCACGCACCCAAAAGTCCACCGACTCCCGAAACGCAACTCTGACCCAACCAATCTCAGCCCTAGTAGTGGAGTAGGCAACCTTTAACCTTTTTGGGGTAGCAGAATCCCCTTATAACCCCAAAGGTTAACCTTTAATTCATCCAGGTTACTGGACAAGTAAGCAGCTCTTGCAGTGGCCCAGGAATGGCCCCGCCAGCCAGGAGGCCGACGAGCAGGCTTCAATAGCTGCTGTGCTTGGCACCTGTGGATCTTGGGATTTCAAGTGGGGTCAGGTTGGCTACTGTGCTTGGAGGTTCACGGGTTGTTATAACTGGGGTTCTAAGTAGGGTAACTATAATTTTAAACCCTATTTCGGGTATAATCCTACTTCCTACTTACAATTTCCCATGAACCTTCGAGTAGGTGTGAGTTAGGACTGCTCGGGAAGGCGCCCAGGTGCACCCTGTCTGCATGGTTGCGTCTACGTAGCCGGAGCAAGGGCACCTTGCGCTCGGCACGGTGGTAGAAAACCACATATCTTCCAAGGCAGTTCCCGTGCAATGACTTTGCGTGTTTGCCCAAATCCGAAACTTCAGACTTCACGAAGGGATATAGCCCTTCTACATCTAATGCAAGCTGGCGGGGTGGTTGAATAGCACCCAGAAAGCCCAAAGGCCCCTTAAATAAGGAATATACCTTAAATCATCTTAAGGATCCCTTAATGATTTAAGGTCTATAGCTTATTTGAAAGATATTGGGCTCTTTGGGCACTAGTATGGCTGAATGCTACTCCCGTTTTTCATGGCAGGACCTCATGATCAACCAGCCGAGCCCGACCCCGAAGCCGCGCCAGACTTCTGAGGAGGGTGAGGCCCCGGGAGTGGAAGCGGAGGGACCCGACCGTATCTGACCCTAAACCCTGAAACCTAAACCCTAAACTCTAAACCCTAAACCCTAAACCCTAAACCTAAACCCTGAACTCTAAACCCTAAACCCTAAACCCTAGCCATAAATAAACTCTGCACCTCGAAAGTTGCCCTGGTATTTGTGCGTCTGTCGCTGCTTGCCATTGCAATCCCCCGCCCCCGCCTCAGAAACAGAGCCCCCCTCTCCCCCCCCCTCTCGGATTGATTGATTCGAGGTGGCAAACCTGTATATCCTCAATATTTCAATAGTGAAAGCCTTTGTTTCCTTGATATCTTGATTCGAAAACCTACATTTTCCTGACATCTGAAGAGGAAAGCCTTTAACCTCCACTCCTAGAGGCAAAAGGTTCCCTTTTCAGAGATGGATGAAATGTAGGGAAAAACATGGTTTTACTACTCATGCATAGAGAAAAGCACCTTTCTCCCTCTCCAAATTGAACGGCTCCAAGAGGTGGGGGTGAGAGGGCGGTGGGCTTGTTTGGGGTTTAGGGTTTAGGGTTTAGGGTTTAGGGTTAGGGTCAAAAAAAGGGTTTAGGGTTTAGGCTCCACAAGTCGTTTTGTTCGCCCCTGCCCCACACCCTAAGCCTAAACCTAAACCTCCTGAACCCTAAAGCCGGAGTTTAGGGTTTAGGGTTTAGGTTTATATTGCCCCAACAAGAACCCTAAAGCAGGAGATCCTTGGCATAGCGCCGCTGGTCCCACAAGCGTTGCCGGAATCTGTCGCCGAGCCCGCGGAAGAAAGTTGGCAGGACTGTCAGGTGTGGATTGAAGGGTTGAGGGTGCCAAAACAAAAAATATATACATCAGGGTTTAGGGTTTAGGGTTTAGGGTGCCACAGGGTTGAGCCAGTTCGTGCCAAGCGTGTAGCGTCTGGTGTGGAAGTGTGCGGCGGGCTGCGTTGGCGAATACAACCCCTAAACCATATTATCCCTAAAACCCTACACCCATAAACCCTCTAAATCCTATAAACCCTATAACCACCAATAAACCCGAAAAGCCCTATAAGCCCTGTAAACCCTATAGACCCTAAAAGCCCTAAACCCTGTAAACCCCACAAACTCTACAAAAAACCTCTAAGCCCTAAAATACCGATACGCCCTGTGATACCTAAACCCTCAACCCTCAACCCTCAACCCTCAACCCTAAACCCTAAACCCTAAACCCTAAACCCTAAACCGCGGGGTTCGCGCCGCAGGCCCCCACGAGTGGGCCGGAAGGCGGCCGAGAGCCTGAGGCGGCCTGCTGGGAGGATGCGGAAGCTGCCAGCCGAAGCGGTTAGGGTTACCAGAGGGTTTAAGGCTTTAGGATTTGGGGTTTAGGGTTTAGGGTTTAGGGTTTAGGGTTACCAGAGGGTTTTGGGTTTTGGGTTTAGGGTTTAGGGTTTGGGTTCAGAAAAGGGTTTAGGGTTTAGGCCCATAGGGGTTGAAGGGTTTGGAGGGTGTCTGTTGCAACCTTGGCCAGGTTTGAGATTGTTTGGGCTGAACAATATTCAGAATATATAGTCCCTATATACCCCAAGGTCCTTTGTAAGGGTCCCTAATTTAGTCCCTTCGCTTTGGCTCACAGGGATAATATCGAGGCGGGCGAAGTCTCTTGGAAAAGTCCCTTGAAAAAGTGCTGTAGCGGGCTCAGTGCAAAAACGAAAGTGCTCATGCACCTTCGCTTGTTCGAACTTTGGTATTTCCCAGAATAGGGGTACCCTGTTTATACCCCAAACTAGAATAGAATCCCTTAAAGGGGCCCCCAAGAGGGTAGGGTCTTGGGGTCTTAGGGTTTTAGGGTCTTGGGGTCTTGAGGTCAGAGGGTTGTGGGGGTGTTACCCCTAGTTGCGGAAACCCCCATGTGCGTTAGATGGGGCCTCCGAAGAGTGGAGCTGCATTGAGAGGTCATGTGGGGAGTGAGAAGAAAGAATCCGCTCGTAGGCAACAAGGACCCGCCCAAAGCGGCCGTAATCCTGCGGAGAGAGATGTTGGGAGTTGGAGTTCCTTTAGACCCTAAACCCGAAACCCTAAACCCCAAACCCCAAACCCCAAATCGTTCTAGGTTTGGGTTTGGGGCGTTCCTTTCTGTTGGGTTTCTATGGCTAAGAAAACAGCTACCTCACAACAGTCCCCACTCAAACCCTAGTAGGATCTCAAGCTCCTACGCGGAAGCCCCACACTTTTTCGCTTTTTTGGGGGGTTGTTGAAAGTAACCAAAAGCCAAAACAAGGTACCCTTATTGCAATGTGAGTTGCAATGCCGCGCGCCTAGAGAGCAGAACAGGAGAATGAGCAGCCCGATGAGGAGGATGCCGAGGAGGTGATGGTCTTCAAGCCCCTGCACGCTTCTGGAACCTCGGAATTGCAGGCTGGGGCCCTAAATCCTAAACCCTAAACCCTAAACGGGGGGGGGGTGGGGGGGCACTGCGTGGTTCAAGCTTGCCTTAAGGCAAGGGCTGAGGGCTTTGCAGGTGAGGGTTGCGGCTAAACCCAACCTAAGGGTAGATCAAGTTCAGGGGTTGAGCCTAGACCTCAACCTAACCCAAATCCTAAACCTAACCTAAACATAACTAGTTAGACCCAACCTAAGCCCTAAGTCCGGAACGCACCCGACTCCGAGCTGCTTGGCAGGCCGACAGCACGCCTGCGGAGTGGCTCCGCTGAAGTTTAGGGGGCAGGGTTCTAGAGATATGACACGTGCCCTTTTGGAACCCTGCAGGCTTAACTCCGGCTCAGGGTTTTTTTGGGTCTAGGGTTTAGGCTTCAGGGTTTAGGTTTCATAGGGTTATGTGCCATGATTGATTTCACTTTGCTTACCTAGTAGTAGAGTAGGTAACCTTTAACCTTTTTGGGGTAGTATAATCCCTTTATAATCCCAAAGGTTAACCTTTAATTCCCCCAGGTTACTGGACAACTAGGCTTAAAAGTCTACAGGCTTGGTGGGTGAGATTCTAGTCTGCATCGTTCACCTCCAGCCGCTGGCAAAGGCATGCTAAGGCCTCAGAGTTGGTGAAGTTCGAGGGCCCTTTCCTTGAGATCCCTTACTCAGCCCTCGTTCCTTAGGGTTTAGGGTTTAGGGTTTAGGTTTAGGGTTTAGGGTTTAGGGTTTAATGTTGAACCCCCTTGACAGTGTGGGCAGCCCTCCCCCGATCCCTAGACATCGCGGACCCTGTTCTAACCGGACGATGACAGGCGCCAGTTGAACTACTCTTACGATGTTTGCAAAACTTGCCGTTGAGGAGGAGCTCGGTTACTGCGCTTTAAACATGTCACCGGACTTTTATGCTCGCAAACTCGTTTTGTAAGGGAAGCTTCCTACCAGAGGGTCCTCTTCCACCACCACCACCACCACAACCACCACCACTAGCAGTACCACATCCTCGTTGATGTTGTGGGCAAGATGTCGCCAGCGACCATAGCTTGCTAAAGTATACAACTGAATGATGTCGGTCGTCAGAGCCAATTCGATTCGCAAAAACGACCTGTTGCACACAAACTGCTGTGTACTGACAGCATGTCTATGCGATTCTGTGCGCCGGGTTTCCGCCAGGCTTGCGGTGTGTTGCGAGCTGAAATTTCCTAAAGGCCTGGTCGGCCAGCCTCAAACCCACCCATCCTTGCGCTTTGCTGGTTGGCTGACTCTCTCTTGATGTTCTTGAAGTTTTTGCTGAAGCGTCATCAGGTCCTTGCCACCCTTGCCGGCCCTGGCCTGGTCGGGGCGCGGGCAAGTGGCCGTCGAGGCAGGGCCCCGGACTTCGCGGCTTTGAGGGGTGGGGTCTGTGGGGTGAGCGCGTAGGCTTCCGGGACATGTCGATTTTGAGTGGTTGGCGGTAAGTATAGTGGAGTGCAAGTAGGGACACTCTAGGGCATTCTGTCGGTGATGGAAATGTGGCGTTGTTGCCACTGCACCTGGCTTTCTCCTGTATCACGTCGAGTTGTTCATTGCGTACGAGCTTGTTGGCTTGGTTTAAGCATGTCTGAGTTGTGGCTGTGGTTTAGACCTGTCTCGCTGGCGCAGGCAGACAGTCAGAGCGAAGCTTCGGCATCGCGGAGTGAGATGGTGGTTGCAACTCTGCGGCCCCAAAACCCCCCCAAAACCCCCCCAAAAACCCCCAAAATTCTGACAGCCAAGGGCTTTGCACTCAAGCCTCGGCCCCTCCACTCGCCTCACGAACCCTTACACCCTTGTCACGTCGCGGCCAAGACTCCGAAAGTGGAGCCTGATGGAATTGGGGTTTCGGCATCTTGTAAAAGGTTAGGCCCCCCAAATGGTGATTAACAGAGAAGCACTGCTCTAAGGGGCGTAATTACGTCCTACGGCGGCAAATGCCGAACCTTAGTCGTAGGCTTGAAGCATGTCCAAAAGAATCAGAAGTATACTATTTTTTTAAGCCTATAAACATATAATAATCTTGAGCATATTTAGTAATAACCATGATATTAGTAATATTATCCAAGAAAATGGTTCTGAGATGTACGTTGAAGCCCAGGCCAAGGCCCAGCAGCTGCAAGTGCAGGCGGCGCCCACTGCGAAACGACGCCCGGGCTGCGCTGGAGTCGAGTTGCGGAGTGTTGTGGGCTTTGGGAGACGCCGGCACTTTTTGTTGGGGGGTCAGGGTTTATGATTTAAATAGGGTTTTAGGGTTTAGGGTCTTTTTCGGGTTTAGGGTTTCAGGGTTTTAGGGCTTTAGAGTTTTAGGGTTCTGCGGCCCTCATCCATGTAGCCTTCTTCACTACCTTGTGGCTGGGAAGGGGCGAGGTCCACCCTTCTGATGTGGTTCCGAGGTTGGGGTTCAGGGTTCAGGGTTTAGGGTTTAGGGGTTTAGGGTTTAGGGTTTAGGGTTAGGGTTTAGGGTTTAGGGTCTAGGGTTTAGGGTGTCTTGGCCTCCGGAGTCTTGCACCACGAAAGGTCCTTTTCTCTGCTCTCTCCCACCGTGCATCAGGAAAGAGGAGAGAGCAACCTTTTGGAGAGATCCAGAAGCTCTATCTAAAGTATCTTGTAAGAGCCTAAGCCCTAAACCCTACACCCTAAACCCTAAACCCCGATATTCGCACTTCGGAGAGCCTTTGTAAGACTCAGGGGTGCAGGGCTACAGGAGGTTGGGGTTTCAAGAGGCGGGTATGAATTTATGAACCCTCCTGGTTTGGTGGACTTCCAAAAATATTGCCAGAGTTAGACTCAAACCCAAACATCCCCAAGCCCCCTGCACCCCCCCACCCCCCCTCAAGGAAAAAAAACCCTAAACCCTAAACCCTAAATCCTAAACCCTAAACCCTAAACCCTAAACCCTAAACCTGTGCGCCAGCAGAGGATCCCCTGAAGCTGGCGCTCCACGCTGCAAGGTCCAAGACCTTCGCGCGCCTTGGTCGCCCAGAAAGCGGAGTTTAGGGCTTAGTTTTGCTTAACTGCGGTGTTTCAGGGTGTTTCAGGGGGGTTGTCATGTAGGGGAAGCCTTGCAACCCTAAACCCTAATCCCAAATTTGGATGCAGTGCGGGTGGCGAAACCCAATTTTGGACCTCGCGTTCTGAAAGCCAAGGAGTGGCTGGAAGAGATGCGCCGCGTGGACGCAGACGAGACGCTGCCGTTGATTTGGGTGCTCGTTTGGCCCTAAACCCTAAACCCTAAACCCTAAACCCTAACCCCTAAGCCCTAAACCCTAGACCCTAAACCCGGCCCTAAGCCCTAAGCCCTAAACCCTAAACCCTAAACCCTAAACCCTAAACCCTAAACCCACGCATGTGGCACCCTTAACCCTAAACCCTAAACCCCGATCAGTGCGCCATCAGGGGCCTTAGGCATGACGGTAGCTGCCCCTCAGGCCTGGAGGAGTACCTGGATGCCGCGACGACATGGCGCCTTTGCTCACAACAGCGATTTCAATGCTGCATGTTTAGGGTTTAGGGTTTAGGGTTTAGGGTTTAGGGTTTAGGGTTTAGATGTCAAAAGGGTTTGGGGTTTGGGGTTTGGGGTTTAGGGCAGAGGCAGAGCGGGCTTCGAGAAACATGGCTCCGTGACAACCTCCACAGAAGAAGATCTACAAGATTTTAGTAGTTGGAGAATGCCGGCTTCGGATGGCACCCAGGCGGAACGGAAAGTGATTACCTCGATTGCGCGACACACCCTGATCTGTTGGCTCCTCGTTGCGGCCCTCTAAACTCACCCTAAACCCTAAACCCTAGACCCTAAACCCTAACCCAAAGTTCGGGGCTCAATCCTAAAGCTGCAGAGGTGTGCCGAGATGGGCGCTGTGTCCTTGGACGAGATTGCGGAGAACATTGAGGAGCGCCTCAGCGGAGCAACCTAACGGAGCAGCAGCCCCCAAAGAGCCCAAGACTTCTTAAGTAAGGAATATACCTTAAACCATATAGGGATGCTTAAGATGATTTAAGGTATATTCCTTATTTATACCTTAAACCATATAGGGATGCTTAAGATGATTTAAGGTATATTCCTGATTTAAGGGGGTATTGGGCTCTCTGGGCCCAGGGTGAGGGGGAAAAAGCCCCTCTTGCTTGGATGTTCAAGGGGTAGCTAGAAGTGGATGTAAGTACCCTGAATAGGGTTATAAGCAAATAGTTACCCTACTGACAACCCCACTTAAGACTACCCAAATGAACCTTCAAATAGCCCTAAACCCTAAACCCTAAACCCTAAACCTTAAACCCTAAACCTTAAACCCTAAACCCTAAACCCTAAACCCTAAACCCTAAAAACCCTAAACCCTGAACCTCCAGGTGCAAAGCGAGCGCGTGTAAAGACGGTGGTTTCAGGGGCCCTTGGAGCCCTAAACCCGAAACCCTTCGCGCAATTCTAAGGTTGGAACCATGGGCCCTTAGAGTTTAGGGTTTAGGGTTTAGGGTTTAGGGTTTAGGGTTTAGGTCCGTTACCCTTGCTTATAGGGATCCGAAGCATGGAATTTAATAAATTATTAGTGTATAAGAGTTGTAACCAGGGACCCTAAACCCTAAACCCCAAAACCCAAGGGCCCATGAGTCGGCAGCAAACCTTCCTATCTCAGGTTTGGCGTCGACGTGGCCCTGAAGCCCATCGAGCGACAGCGAGTGCAGAAGTGGGCTCCTGGGATGCCACCAGTTGGGATCGTGGGGTTTAGGGTTTAGGGTTTAGGGTTTAGGGTTTAGGGTTTAGGGTTTAGGGTTGCTGAAGCTTTCCGGCCAGGACATCTTAGCCCGGATGCAAAAGAAATGGTTTAGGGTTTAGGGTTTAGGCAGTCCTGGGTTCTAAAAAAGGTGTTTTTTGTTTTGACCGGGGGGAGGGGGGTGTGGGTGCCTTAGACTAGCTTCAGGTGATTTCAACTGGGCCCCTTGAGTCAGAAACCCTGCGCCTCCAAACCCCCTTAAAGTCCCCAGTCCTTGAACCCTAACCTTGAAGTCATCAGTCCTAAGCCCAGCGCCCCATAAACTCTATCGACCCTAAACCCCGAAACCCCAAACCTTTAAGTAGACTCTTCAATAACCAAGCCTATGTGGTGATCTCATCTCCCTAAATTAGGGTCCATTTGGGGGTCCTCATTATAAGGTGGCCCCTCTTATTCAGGGTACCCAGAAAGGGACCATAGTTTTGAGAACTAACCATCTGGGTAGTTGTCTAAATTAGGGTCCCTTTTTGGGCCCCCTCCAAATTCCAAAAGTATACGGCACCCTCAAAAGAAGGACTCCGAGAAGAACTACCCATATAAGTTACTTGAAGGTTCATGGGTAGTTCTAAGTAGGGCGAAAAGTACCCCCTAAGTCAGGTTATCAGTAAACCCTAAACCCTAAACCCTAAACACTAAACCCTAAACACTAAACCCTAAACCCTAAACCCTAAACCCTAAACCCTACTTGATGACCCAACTTCTAACAGCCCCACATGAACCTCCAAAGTAAGCTCTCCACAAGAAACCCGAGGCCTCACAGAGGCTCCAGAGCTCCAGTTCGGCGCGGCTGCTGGATGTACGGCCAGGCCCAGAACCCATGAAAAGCAGCCGCGCAACGTTAGGGTTTGGGGTTTAGGGTTTAGGGTTTAGGGTTGAGGGGTTGAAGTTTAGGCTTTGGGGTTGGGGTTTAGGGGAGCAGCAGGCCTGGGTTCAAAGATGTTGGACAGGGTTTATGGGGCTTTTGTGTTTTGATGGTGTTGAGGGTTCATGTGGGGGGTTCATTCAGGCTTGATCGATGGTTCAGACTGTGTGGGGTTTAGGCTACGAATTGGTGGTTGACGTTGCGGGTGCAGACCTTGAACAGATCCTAACGGGTACCTACAAGGGAACCGAATTCGGGACAGCCCCCGATATATGAGAGGGCAATTTCAAGCTTTGAGCTGTTCAAGCGCGAACCTCGACGAAGCTGAAAGGTTCTGGCCGCTGGGAGGAAGCACCCCTGGCACTCGCAAGGCGTGACGCGCCACAGCTGCTTCGCCGAAGAGACTGCCATGTTTCCTGCTGTTTCGGGGCAGTTTAGGGGCCGTAATTAAGTGCATATGCAGGCTCGCTTCAGGGGCTTCGCGCAGAAAGCTCTTGCAGTGCGGAAAGCAACGGATGCCAGGTCGATGCCACACTGAAACCTTAAAGGTTCCCCTTAATGTGCTGCTAGTTTCGGCCCTTATACTACCTTGAGGATCTTTAGAAAGGGTCCCCAAAACCCAAGGGTACAACCTCAAGGGTCCAAGGTAAAACCCCTAGAAACCCTTGGGTTCCGCATGTCAATCCCGGCAAAACTCAGCAGCGTCACATCCGAATGGCCGAAATGGCATCCGGAAGAAGGGTTTTAGGGTTTAGGGGGTTTCGGGTTATAGGGTTTTAGGGTTGCTTAATGCGTTGAGTAGTCAGTATTGGTCACCTGGCAGAGTCACAGCAGGCCAAATGCAAAAGGGTTTAAGGGTTTAGGGTTGATTTGGCGCCGCTGGGTGATATGGGAGTAGTGAGCGTAAAATCTCCGAAGCCCATTCCTGAGGCCGGTTTCAAGAGCCCTGCGGGCCTGAGAACTCCTAAAGCCCCAAAGTCCGCGGCAGAGTCAAGCATGACGGAACTCTTCAAGGGGCGTTTTTTTTTCGTCCATCTTCGGAAAAGGCTTGGGGTTTAGCGGGCTTAGGGTTCAGGGGTTTTTAAGGGTATAGGGCGAGCTTGCAGAAAGGGCAGCAGTCGAGTCCCTTCTGAAAAAAGGGCGAGCTTGCAGTTGCCACCTAAACCCTAAACCCTACACCCTAAACCCTAAACCCTAAACCCTAAACCCTAAACCCTAAACCCTAAACCCTAAACCCACAGAAAGAAGCAAACAAAAAGAAGTCTTTCTAAGGCTGCCGCAGTGGCCGGAGGTTCAGGTCCGACCTGGGCGAGGAGGCCAGAGCTTCTTAGGTACTTTAGGGTTTAGGGTTTAGGGTTTAGGGTTTAGGGTTTAGGGTTTAGGGCTACTTGGAGGTTCATGGGGTTGTTAGAAGTAGGGTTCGAGGTAGGGTAGCTATGCTTATGACCGTGCTTAGGGTACTTATAAGGCTCTACTTATAGCTACCCATGAACCTCAAGTAGGGTTCTTACGCTTCTTGGGGTTCAGGTCTGGTTCCGAGTGTGTTCGGTGTTCTTTGAGCATGTAGGGGGTTTAGGGTTTCGGGTTTAGGGTTAGGGTTTAGGGTTTCGGGTTTAGGGTTTAGGGTTTAGGGTTTAGGGTTTAGGGTTTAGATGAAGGCTTTCGGGGCGGCTGTGCTTTGACTTTGAGTTGCAGTCCGCGACATGGGCCATGCCGGAGAGAAGATCATGGACTGGGTCACTCTTGCAAAGGCCCCCCACCCTTTTGGGTTTAGGCTTTAGGGTTTAGGGTTTAGGGTTTAGGGGGACGTGGGCCTACGTCAATCCTAAAGCATCCCTGAACCCTAGACCCTAAATCCTAAACCCTTCTTGAACCCAGACTCCTTACGTCAGCTGGCACCCAACCCAGGATTTCTGCCTGGCCCCGACTCCTCGTCGGCGTTGGCCTTACCCGACCGGGACCTGCCAGATGAGACGCCCATCTACACCGCCCGGAGCGTGCGCTTGGCCGTGGATTCCATGGGCCACGTGGCTCTCAATACCATTTCTGGTCTCTCAGAAGCCACGAGTTTCTCAAGGAGCCCTAGGAGGGTCATCTTTGTTGAACCACACAAGGTTTTACTCAAGGAAGGTTCAACAGGGCCCTGAAAACGTGGCAGGAGACATCTGGAGCTTCAGGCACTCTAGCTCTAGGGGTGCAGAAAGTGGAGCTTTTGGCCCCAAAGCAGCCATGTCTAACGTTCTTGTTCGAATGACTTGTGGTCACTGGGAATTCATATCAAAGGCGTCGGCTTCGACGCTGCCACAATTTCGTTTGCGCGATCTTGGCACAACCCGCGCCACTTTAGGTGGTGCTGCGCTGCCGCGCGAGTACATGGGTTGGGTGGTTGGGGTGGAAGCATGCGGCTGCTTAATTCGCTACGGGGCGTGGTCCGCTTGATGCTTCCAGCTGTTTTAGCTGCCTGTTGGCTCGCTTGGCTTTGTTCGCGCAGCTTCTGCTGGGCAGACCTCGAATTTGCGGAACACTTTTTGCAGATCATTCATTCGATTACAGGCGCCGTGGGAGGTTCGTCAGTCAGGCCCCTGGATGAGGTCCTAGCTGCTAGAGAGATCCCTAAACCCTAAACAAAGATGTGTGCCAAGTTGAACAGTGACGTTCCTGTCACGTATGGCTTGGTGTTTCTTTTCGATCGGACTGCATGGCTAAGGGTTGGTGCTATCTCAGAGAGAGAGGACTTGTTTGTCCTGTGCAAGATGTGTGTGTATAATATGTATATATATATATGCTTAGAATATGTATAATATATATACATATATATATATATATAATCTGTACGTATATATTGTCATCGCTGACATTGTGGCTCATCAGCTGCCACCCCCTCAGCTTGCAAGCGACTCCGGCGGATCTTTTTGGAATCCCCGGCCATGATACCGAAACGAATTTTGGGCCTCATTGGCCTCGGCTACCTCACAGACCTCACCTTGGCTCAGGAGGCGGAAGAGTGCGACGATGCGCGGACGGAGTTGCTGCAAGTGGGCTTGGGCCTCCACAAGGAATTCTCGGGTTCTTAAGAGAGAGAGGTTCAAGGAGGGTATGTAACCCAAGGTTCCCTACTACTACTCCCCAAGGCTCCCTAAGCTTCCCTAAGGTTCCCTAGGTACCTACCCCCCATGAACCCCCTTAAGAACCTTAAGAACCCTGTGAAGGAAGAGGTGATGGAGCCCAGCTTGCTGTACGACGATTGCTGGAATCACACGGCGCCGGTAGATGCCCAGGTCTTCCACCTGCACACCCCAAAAGTCGCAGGCTGCTCCACTGTGCACGACCTGGGTGAAACTTGGTGGCCCAGTGGGTGCCCCTTCATACCCTTTTTGTGGGGTTCAAGGTTCCCTTGCAAAGTAGCCAACCACCCAAAAAGTTTTTCTTAAGGGTACCCTTATTATGTGATGTGGTTGTTGGGCTACCAAGGAAATTGTTGGCCGAGAGAACTTGTGGTCCGATGAGATATGCTTCTCATTTTCTCAGAAAGCGGTCTTCAACCACACGGTCGTCATGGTCCGCCGACCCAGAGACTTAGCAGCCCAGGGTACCCTTTGCTTTTTTTTTGGGTCTGGGTTCCCTTATAAAATCACCAACCCCAAAAAGGCTGCCCTTGTGATAGATGTGGTTGCTGGGTTACCCAAGGAGATCACGTCTTCTCGATGTACCAGCATTGCTACACCGGTGGAGGGCCTGGCTACAACGCAGCTTGGTCATGGCTGGGGAACATTTTACATGTATAAGGGTACTTTAACCCAACAAAGAATATACATTTAGTACTTAAACCCAATAAGGAATATAAATTTACTAAGGGTGCTTAAACCCAATAAGGACTATGAGTTTACTAAGGGTGCTTAAACCCAATAAGGAATATAATTTTACTAAGGGTACTTAAACCCAATAAGGAATATAATTTTACTAAGGGTGCTTAAACCCAATAAGGAATATAAATCTATTAAGGGTGTCCTAAGCCCTAAACCCTAAACCCTAAACCCTAAATTGCCCTAAATTCGATCCCAACCATGCTCCAGGCAGCGCTCCGGGCCATGCTCGCAGCACCCGGACAGCCCTTTGGCTGCCCAGCGGTGCCCTTTACCCTTTGTTTGGGTCTAGGGTTTAGGGTTTAGGGTTTAGGGTTTAGGGTTTAGGGTTTAGGGTTGAGGGTTTAGGGTTCCCTTCATAAAGCAACCAACCCAAAAAAGGGTGCCCTTATTGTAAGATGGTTACTGGGCTACTGAGGCCCTTCTTCTCACTCCCGGAGACCTTTGGCGAATGGGTTCGGGCATGGACTTGGGAACCCCGCTATGGCACTTACAGCGTGTGCCTCAGCAATGCTTGGGGATCAGTTTTTGATTTTTTGAGTGCTAGAATTCCGAAGAAACAGCTAACATTGTGATTTTTGCTAGGGCTCCAAGTTGTATAGGTACGTCGACAAGTTCCACTGCTACTTCCCTCAAGACTTGCAAAGCTCACGGCTGACGTGCCAGAGCCCAAACGAGCGAGGGGCTACCGTGGACATAGTCGCCGCAATTCAGAACATGAAGTCGGCCTCCCTGCTAGGAGTGACTTTGACCCGGAGTGGGCCCGAATTTTCTTTTTTTAGGGTTGCGGTTCTCTTGTAAATCCCCTCAAAAAACTTCAAAGGGGTGCCCTTTTCTATTCCTAGGCTACTCCTGGGTCTAGGTGACAGAGGCGTACCACGAGACCATGTGCCTCTTCTCAGCCAAGCTGACAGGCAGCCTCCCTAGCCATTGCGACTGCACAGACCTCGAAGCTTGGAGCGAGTTTGACGGCACTGAGGAGGACTTTGTCATAGTTGGGTACCATTTTACATGTATGAAGGTAAGTAAACCCTATAAGGAACAAAAAATATTTTAAGTTTTTGATATTATCCCCACCCTGAAGTGGAGGACCACGGAGTCAGCTACAACGACACCGTCGAGGCCCAGCCGCCCGGTGTTCTCAAAATGGTCGATTACCTGACACAAGCGGACCGTCAGCTGTACAACGCTTCGGTGGAGCGCTTCATTGAAGACATCAAGGACGTCGAGGGCACTTTCGGCGTGAAGGTGCTGTGCAGTGAGCAGGAAGCGTCGCTGCGTCAGAAGATGGCTGTCTGAGACTGGGCCTCGGCATCCTTTGTACACTGTGTTCCTAGACCAGGGCTTGTGCAGACATGGCTGCGTGCTTGAGCACCAACCTCTTCGTGCAACATCATCCACCCAGTTCACTCAGACTGGCTGCAGTAGCGCGGCCACCTGAGTGAGAGGCTCCGATGCAAAAAAATAGGGAGGCATGGTGGTCTGCGCCAGTCTGGGAGTCGAAGCCCCGAAGCAACCCCCGAAACCCTAAACCCTAAAGCCCTAAAGCCCTAAACCCTAAACCCTAAGTCTCCCAGGCAACACCGGCCTCGACCTGCGCTTTGACGATGACTGGGGCATCCTGGTGCAGTCCGTGGACCCATGGGTCGCAGTTGGGGGTTTAGGGTTTAGGGTTTAGGGTTTAGGGTTTAGGGTTTAGGGGGGCAGCGCCAACGAGATGTGTAGGTTGGGATGCTCCCCCTTCTACTAACAGTCCTTAACAGGGATTCTAGCACAGTACCCCCCATTATGATCCCGATTAACGACTGCTCGTAACTATAAGGGCGGAACATCCCAATGTGTAGGTTTCGGGGAAATTCTTGGTAGCCCGGTACCCTTTTTCTCTTTTGTTGCTCAAGGTTCCCTTATAAAGAAGCCAACCCCAAAGAAATATACCCTTATTTTAATATAGCTACTGGGCTACCAAGAACGAGGGTTTAAGGGTCTACAAAAAGGGTGTAAGAGTTCAAACTGCAGTGATGAGCTCACGATGCCCTGATCCTGGATTGTCTGGACTGTTGACGTTTTTTCGGGAGGTGGAAAGAGGAGGAGCAAGAAGCCTTCGTTAGGCCTATCGACATTATGTATGGGCAGCCTTGCGGATTGGACCTAGGGTTTTAGGGTTCACTGGGTTCAAAAAGGGTTCAGCTATGCCGGAGGCAGCGAAGAACTCCACAACATTCTCAACCTCCAGGATCTTGTGCACTGCACCCCCGCAGTGCACGTCAGTAGGGCGCTCTTCCTGAGTATTGTTCTGGCCGGAGAACCCTGGACCCTAAACTTTCTTTTAGGATACACTTGGCATCGGGACCTACATTCATGTTCACCCTTATGCTAGCAGTCCTTCATAGGGATTCTATATGTATATGTGTATATATATATATATGTAGATATACATACAAGTACCCCCTATTATAATTTTCCTATATAAGGACTGTTACATATTATGAAGGGGAGCATCTCAAGTCATAGCTGCCGCGTCGACACTCCAAGTCGCCCTGACGCAGCAGCCTCCAATTAGAACCCCACTTCAAAGATTGTTAGATGATTTCCTTTTGCTCCTCGCGGTATTGTTTAGTATTCTTAGAACGAGTCTTCTTCTTTTTTTATTGATGTTATTATGATTCTTCTTAATTCTTGTTGTCACTGATATTAATATTAGGCTGTTGATGACTTTGTTCTTCCAGCATTCTTTTATTTTATTAGTATGATGCGATGCATTATCATTACAATATTATTCTGTTTATTACTGGTCTTGTTGCTATTATTACTATTACTACTATTACTATTACTATTATTATTATGACTACTATTATTACTATTACTATTACTATTATTTCTGTTATTACTATTATTATTATTATTATTACTATTATTACTATTATTACTAGTATTACTATTATGACTATTATGACTATTATTACTATTATTACTATTATTACTATTATTACTATTATTACTATTATTACTATTATTATTATTATTATTATTATTACTCTTATTACTATATTCATACGAGAAAGCCAAGATTGATCTGTCCCTCTCAGGATCCACTCCCGGGCCAACCTGGACTGGCCGAGGGGGATTTCATCGTGGCCATTGAAGGCGCCCTTGAAGGGCCCCCTCCCGTAAACCCCAAACCGGAAACCCTAAACCCTAAACCCTAAACCCTAAACCCTAAACCCTAAACCCTAAACCGGCCGCAGGTCATGATTACAGTCCCCCCAAAAAAGCGATTTGAATCCGGCGGTTAGGTTTGGAGAATGGTTTTGAAGAACGGCTTTCGAGTGTAAGAATTTGGTGTGTTGCCTTCCTTGTCAGACCTGGAGGGCAGCACATAATCCAGGTTAGGGTTTAGGGTTTAGGGTTTAGGGTTTAGGGTTCAGGGTTCAGGGTTTAGGGTTTAGGGTTTAGGGTTTAGGGTTTCGCGCCCACAGCTAGAGCTGGCAGCACCTCGAAGTCATGGGCAAGCCAGGGCTGGCGTGACTTGCGACATGTCAATGCTATCGGGGTCTGAGCCCCGAATCTGGTTCCCACTTGAAGGTTTAGGGTTTAGGGTTTAGGGTTTAGGGTTTAGGGTTTAGGGTTTAGGGCTACTTGGGGGTTCATGGGTATTTCTACGTGGGGATATGAGTAGGACATCTATCATTCTAACCCGGTGATAGCCTTTTTTAGGGTACTTACAAGCCTGCTTCTAACTACCCATGAACCCAAAGAGCCCAATACCCCTTAAATAAGCTATATACCTTAAATCATATAGGGATCCTTAAGATGGTTTAAGGTATATTCCTTATTTAAGGGGCCTTTGGGCTTGCTGGGAACCTTCAAGCAGGCTGCTCGCTCAGACACCGCACGCACGAAGAGTGCGATGCAGTTTTCTCGGAACGGCTCCAGCCACTTGGGAGCGCGACTCAGGGTTTTCGGGGGGCTGCAGGAAGGGTCATGGAAAAGGGTTTAGGGAGGGTTTAGGGCTTTAGAGTTTAGGGTTTAGGGTTTTAGGGTTTAGGGTTTAGGGCTGAGGGTTTAGGGTTTAGGGTTTAGGGAGAGTCATGACAGGAGAGCAGAGGATGGACAGGGAGGCCCAAGTTCCCTCTCATGCCAGGGTTCCCCCAAGCATCCCGAAGCCAAGGCCCACAAGAGCCAGAGAGTCCCGGGCCCCATTCCTTCAAAGAATGCTGAGGGAAGGTTCCTGGGTAGTTATAACTGGGGCTATAAGTAAGGCAACACTTAGAACCCTCCCTATAACTACCCTTGAACCTCCAAGTAGAGCCTAGAGCCCCCACAAGAACGGCTCCTGTCAATGGCCTGCCCCAAAATTGGCCCCCTACTGTACCCTTGAAGACCCTTCAAGACCCCTAAACCCTAAACCCTAAACCCTAAACCCTACATCCAAGGAATGGGGCCATCCTTAGCGTCGTCAGACCCCAAGCCCGGGTGCCTGCCGGATACAGCGGAGTTCGGGGCAAAGCACAGATCCCTGGCCAATTAAAATGGGTTCTTAAGGAACCTACAGGGTTACCCTAAACCCTAAACCCTAAACCCTAAACCCTATAAACCCTTAACGGTCATAGCTCAACGAGCCAGTATTATTAGGGGGGTGGGGGGGGGGGGGGCACCTC
>CAJNDS010001645.1:0-12062 GCA_905221605.1 Symbiodinium natans | reverse complement strand
CCGCTGTCTGGACTCTAGAAAAAAACCCACCCACCCAGAGAATCCCAAAACATTAAGAAATATAAAGTTCACATTTTTCCTCAGCAAGCCCTGTCTCCCAACTTAATTTATTCATTCTGCTCGTGTTCTTTGTCATTCTGCTTGGTTTCCATTCTGCTCGTATGCGTTTCTTTCTGCTCGTATTCATTCTGCTCGTATTCGTTCTTTTTCTGATCTGCTCGTCTCGTGTTCGTTCTCGTTCTGCTCGTATTCATTCTGCTCGTATTCGTTCTCTCTCTGCTCGATTTCAGTCCGCTCGTTTTCGTTGTTTTTCTTCTCGTATTCATTCTGTTCGTATTCGTTCTCTCTCTCTGTTCGATTTCAGTCTGCTCGTCTTCGTTCTCTCTCTGCTCGTAATCATTCTGCCCGTATTCGTTCTCTT
Organism: Symbiodinium natans; assembly: GCA_905221605.1. Taxonomy (NCBI): domain Eukaryota; class Dinophyceae; order Suessiales; family Symbiodiniaceae; genus Symbiodinium; species Symbiodinium natans. The sequence goes on along the minus strand of CAJNDS010001645.1, from coordinate 11,641 downwards.
TCTGCTCATGGCCCACATTCTTTGAGGTGTACAGCATGATTCAATGCACTCACCCGGCAAGTTTTTTCGGCCCGAATGTTCAGGGACCTTCTAGTAAGCTCTTTGCCCTTGATAAACAACTGGTGGTGCACGTCCTCGCCCCGGACAGCTGAGCTCATCCTCTTGGTCTTAGTGGTTTTCTGGATTGGATTTGTGTGCGGAGGTCTGACTGCAGGCCTGATCTTTTCAGTGAGGTGTCGAGTCTGGACTACCAGGCTACTCCTGTCTGTTCTTGAAGGCCAGCCTGGTCTGGAACAGAGGCCTCTTCCCGTCATCCGAGGCGGGCGCAATCGTCTACAGGCCTACCGTGCATGAGTCAATCCTTCCCCCCTCCACTGTCCGTGTGAGAGTTGAGGCGGAAGGCTTGAATTTCGAGTCAAGACTGTCCAGGGCAACAAGTGATCAACACGACGGCGACCATTAGCAAGTGGGTGAGTCCCCGGCGGAGGAGCCGGACAGAGAGGTCCATCGTGAACTGGAACCCTCTCGCAATCTTCCTCTTCTTCATCTTCTTCGCCGGCGCCGCTTGTTTTCAGCAGGAAAGTGGACTGTGGAAGTTCAGCTCACCCGAGCGTTCAGTGCCTACCTGTCCCAGAAGGACACCTGGCCCTCTTCGGTCTACGTCATCTACTCCGATCCGTCCGGCAACTGGACCAGATTCGCCAGGTCCCAGACCCGATCCTACGCAGCAGTCACGGTTGTGGCCTATCTGCTGGGAGGACCATGCCACTTGCCCCGCGAGGAGTTCAAAGCTTGCGGTGCGTGAACGTCGCGAACGACGACCAGGTGGACTTGGTGTTGCTTCGATGGCATGGCGCTGGGAGCCCGAGTTGCCTGGCCATACCCTTGCGCACCAGTGCCAGTGGAGTCATCCTGTGTGTCCCCAACGGCTTCATCCCCCAGGAGGAGCTGGACGAAGCGGCCGACGGACCTTGCGATGGGGTGGTCGGACCTCACATGGTGGCTTCAGTGGCTGTGCAAGGCTCCGGAAGCGAAGCCGAGATGATGGAGGTGATATTGGTCGAGATGTCCATGGCCATTGCAGGGCAGCTGGACAAAAAGACCCAGAGGTCACGGAAAACCTTCCAGGGATTTGCTGCAGATCGCAGCGTGCTTCCCAGCTTCTCAGAGCTCAACGACTTGGTTGCAAGCTGGACGGAAGGCGGGGAAGCTCGCCTGGAGGAATACTACACTGCCCCGGAAGAGATGCTCGAGGAGGAACCCCAAGAACTGGTGCCTCCCGAGATGCACAGCGACCAGAACGCTGCCATTCTCGCCCAGCTGGTGGAAATTCAGACTGCCATGGAAAGCCGCTTTCAGGCTCTGGAAAGCAAGGTGCACGGACTTCAAGCCCCGGCTGCCAAGACTCGGGCTGCGCTTCCAGGGCCTTCGCGGCCCGCCGCAGGCGCAGGGCGAGGAGGACTGCAGGACCAGATGGAGAACCTGCTAGGACATGTACGAGACCAAGTGCGTCGTCCCCCTCCACGCCTGCCCGACGAACCCGGCAGACTGGGAGAGACTGCCGTGGAAGCCCGAGCTCAGAAGCCTTTGGATGCAGAGAACGCTTCAACCGACGAATTGCTCAAGTTGGCCCTGGTCAAGCTGATGCATGGCTCCAAGGCCAAGAAGTCGCGCCGCCTCCCGGGCTTGCCTTCGTGGGAGAGTGGAGACTCGAGCGCCGAGGAGCAAGACCCAGGTTGGAGTTCCACGAGCCGAGGCGGAAGAGGAATCGAGGCAGTAGAAAGGCTGAACGTGGCCATGAAGAACCACCCCGAGGCCTACCAGGAGCGCATGGAGAGCCGGATGTGCAAGGCCGTCGACACCACAGAGCTCTTGCCGACGGTCCCGCTCCAGTTTGCGCGGTCTTGTCCTGTGGGGAAGTCCAGGACAGCTGGTTACTGCCTCCAGGGCTTCGCCAACGTTCACCGCCTGCTCTTGGAGAACAAGCCGCGCCAGGCTCGCTTGCAGGTGCTTCGCATGATGGCGGCTTTGGAGCAGTTTCTGATCGACGAGAACTGGCAGGTGGCAAGCCGTGTGACCGGCATGGAAGAACCTCCTTGGGGCTTTTGGGCCACCCAGGATTTGGGAGCTCTGAGACGCCAGTACGTCTACACACGATTGGCAGAGTCGACCTGGATCGGGGCCCTCATCAACGAGCTCAAGGAGGAGGAATGGCTCACAAAGAAGAAGACGCATCCGCCGCCAAAGGGCCAGACAATGAAGGGAGCTGGACGAGGCGCAACAGAAGAAGCCGGATGAATGGCCGGCCCTTTAGGTTTCTGAACTACGTGGCCCCGAAGGCGAATTCGGAGCGGGCCCTGGTGGCTGGAACTTCGCCTCTGGCATGGCTGGAGACTTGGTGTGGCTACCTGGAGGGTTCGGATTTGCCGCTTGCTCAATACTTTAGGAGCACTTTTTGTACCCCTGAAGCCTCCTCAAAACCTGTAAAGGGATCAAACGAGATCTTTCCTTGTCCTCCTCCTTTCCCCTGGGTTGTGCCTAAACCGGCCGGCTTAGGGAAGTCCCGTAGAAGGCGTGACCGTTGGTGTAAGCGTAGGGCTTGTGAACTCTGGGTCAACCTCATGGTTTGTGCTTTGAGTCATGAAGCCTTGGGAGTCAATGTTGCGCCTGAGCGAGGGAGGAGAGGGGTTGCGTTGTCATCGACACAAAGTCAGATGGCGGCTCGGTTGCAATCCTTTGCCTGTTCTGTTGTCCGCCTGGGGCATAGTGCCACTGGATGCGGACTCCGTCTGCCAGCGACCGCTGATAGACTCAGCCGTCTGCGTGAGCAATTGAACCAATTCGATGCTTTGCCATACTCGTGCAGCCATAGGCATTTTCAAACGAGGGACGGCAGCTTCACTGCTACCCAGGCCCTGCCCGTAGTGGCAGAACGCTTGAGCCTCCCGGATCGGGTTCAGGACTTTGATCCTAGGCCTTACTTGAGTCCTACCTTCCGTCATATTTACGAGGACCCCGATGCGTTTTTAAAACCCGAAGCGGAGCGCCCTGAACCCATTAAGATCCGAGGCACTGCATCCCGTAGGGAACTTCTCAAGGTTCTTGAACGATGGGACCATCTCGGTCGTCTTTTCGTATGTGACAGTTCTGAGGTTAGATCTGAGGATAGGTGTGAGTTGTTCGCTGTGGCGAAGGATGCTGATAAGGATCGGCAAATCCTGCATCGGAAAAGACGTAACCTTCAGGAACGTCACATTCAAGGCGCGTCTCGAGATCTGCCACATGGAGTACTCTTATGCCAGCTTCCCTTGGAAGGGCGCTATGTGTGTGCGTGCTCGGTCGATGATGTAAAGGACTTTTACCATGCTTATCCTGCCTCGGAAGCCCGAGCTAGGAGTTCGCCGGTGGGTCCTGTTTTCCGTCCCGGGGAAGTGAGTCATTTGAAAGCATTCCAGGAAGCCCTTGCAGCAGGTCGAGTCACCCAAGGTGGCCGTGTGGCGTGCTGCTTTAAAGGGCTGGGGATGGGAGACCATGCAGCCGTGGATATAGCTCAGGAAAGTCATGTGAACTTACTTAGGTCTTTTGGAGCTATGAAAGAGGGCGAAACTTTGAGGTATAGAGACCCGGTGCCGCACCCCCCTAGTGGTTTCGTGGAAGGTATCATGATTGACGACCACTTAGGTCTTCAGCTCTTGCCGAGACTTCAGAGCCTGAAGGAAACCTTGGCTCAACCGGCGAGGGATCAGGAGGTCTTCGCGGCTTCGGGCAAAGCTTATTCTCACGCTGGGCTGCAGGCGCATCCGAAGAAGGCCGTTCGACGTGGGGTTTGCGCCAAAGTCTGGGGAGCCGAGATTGAAGGAGAGAAAGGGCTTGTAGGTCCAGTTCGTAGTCGTTTGATGGCCTTGGGAAGGCTGTCTAGTGAGGTCGCCCGCCCGGGTGCGATTGACCAGCAGACCTTGGATGGAGTCTTGGGTTTGTGGGGCTTTTGCGCCCAATTCCGACGGCCCATTTTCAGTTTCTTGTATGAAGCGTACAGACAACAGGGTCCCGGGACTGCCGAAGAGCCGTTCCGCCTTTCCACAGGGGCCCGCAACGAATTTGCTGTGCTTGCTTGCTTAGCACCTCTGTGTCTAACTGATCTCCATGTTTTGCCTGATAAGTATCTGTATTGTGTGGATGCTTCTCCTTCGGGGGCTGGGGTGTGTAGGTCTGAAGTGGGGGTTTCTGTTGTTAGGGAGATTTGGCGTAGAGGTGACAAGCAGGGGTATAGGATGCCGCTTTTGAGTCGGCTTTCCGCCGCCCTGAAAGAGAGCGGCTTGGATGAGGACGATGTTCTAGATGAACAGGATTCGCAATCGGAGATTTCGGATTCGCCTTTGAGGAGTGAGTTTGAGCAGGGTCCAGTAGAGGCTCTGTCTTTTGCACGCGGCTATTTGGAACGAGTTTCCCAGGACGACTGGAGGTTGTCCATACCTCCTGCGCTAAAGGAGGGGCCGTGGGACTTCTTAGAACTTTACTCTGGTTGCGGCCAGATGAGTGCTTCCTGGGCCAAACAAGGGTTCAGTGTGTTGCCTCCGGTTGAGCTTAAGCGAGGTTGGGATATGACTAGTCAGGACTTGTTCTGGGGGCTTTTGGGGCTTCTCAGGTGTGGTAAAGTCAAGTTTCTTTGGTGGGCGCCGCCTTGCACCACGTTTTCGAGTGTTCGACATCCTAAGCTAAGGAACTTGAGTCAACCGTGGGGATTTGATATACTTGACTTTGATTGTGTTTTAGGGAACCTTCATGCGGTTCAGTCCATGCTCTTGGCGTTGGTTCAACTTGATGTGGGACATGCTTTCGGGGGGGAACAACCTGCGTTTGGATCCATGCGAGCCTTGAGACCCTGGGAGCTGTTGAAGGCCCGTGGGGCGTTTGAGGTCCTCTTCGACTGGTGTAGATATGCGCGACTGTATACTAAGACCACCCGTGTTATCACGAACTTTAGAGCCCTCCAAGGCTTGCAGAAGAGGTGTCATCACACACGTCATCACCCCCCCCTTAAAGGTCACAAGACCACTTTGGCAGGGGCTTACAGTCGGGCCTTTTGTGAGAGGGTTGCTTCGTTCTGTGCTTCGGTGTGGGATGACTTTGAGGGTCAAGTTTCGGGGGATGTTGAGGCTCGAAAGTTTGGGGAGGACATGTCAGGGCTACAGAGTCACAGTAAGGCTGAGCCTTGGGGTGCACATCGTGAACACCCTCAACGTTATCCCCCAACTCGTGTCCTGCACCCTCAACAGGATCCCGAAAAGGCCTCGAGATTGAAAAGAAGTCGTAGAAAAAGAAGCTCTGCGCTCTGGGCAGTGCAGCTTTCAGAAGGGTTGACGTGGAAGACCTGTATGCAATATAAGTTCACCCAACATGCTCACATCAACATTCAAGAGGCTAAGGCGCGAAGGTCGTTGTTCAAACGTCTGCCTTGCAACAAGCGAGTGGTTGTTTGTCAGGATAGTCGTGTGAACTTGGGAGCTCTGGGTAAAGGCCGTAGTCCAGCGGCTGCTCTGAATAGAGTCATGAGATCCGAGGCTCCCTTGATCTTGGGGAAGAACTTGTATGTTTCAGGGTTGCACCTGCCCACTTGGTCCATTCGCGCGGACTCGCCGAGCCGTTGTTTGCCCGTAAGCCCTCCTCGAATTGCTTTACCGCCATGGTTTTGGCAGCTTAGAGCTGGTCTTCGCTCAGGTGCAGCTTCTTTGGATGCCTTGCAGGGTTTGCCCCGGGCATACAACAGGTGGATGGTTTTTGTGGGGGCTCTTTTGCTTCAGTGCTCTGGAAGTCCAGGCGCCGCGACCGCCTTCAGAAGGCGTCAGGACCCGGGAGCACTTGCTGAGAGGCCGAGTCACCGAGAAGACGCACCAGATCCGGACGAGTTTGATTGCCAGCCTGGAGGAGTGGCTCTTGCCTCAGCTACCTGGGATGACGTTGGAGACCTTGGCTCGAGGGCACTCAGACGTTTTGTCCGATTGGCTCGAAGAATATATGGTTGCTATGTTTCTACAACGCCGCAGCCGTCGAGCTGCAGCCGAGACCTTAAATGCCCTGGCCCAACGGTTTGGATGGCTGAGATCCTCGCTTGCCGCGCCGTGGAATCTGGTGAAAACCTGGGAGCAGTTAGAACCAGTACAACATCACCCGCCGGTACCCAAGGCGGTGAACGATGCACTTGTCGTTACTGCTCTGCTCTGGCGGTGGCCGCGGATGGCGGCTTTGCTGGTGCTTGGCTTTTTTGGATTGCTGAGGCCCTCCGAGCTTATTGGACTACGTCGGCAAGATCTGGCATTGCCAGGCGACCACTTCGAAGAAGACGTGCTGTACATCCGCGTGCCTCATCCCAAAACCAGATTTCGGGCTGCAACCTCCCAACATGTTCGAGTCGAGTTTCCGGGTGTGGCCACGTGGATCACCTTGGTGGTAGGGACGACCCCGATGTGGAGGCGGATTTGGAATGGCTCTTGGGCCTCGTTTAAGCTGAGGTTTGGAGCACTCCAAACTGAGGTTTTGGGCGCTGTCACTTTCCTGCCGTCCTCGCTACGTCCCGGAGGCGCTACTTTTCTTTTCAGATACTGGGATGAGGACCTGACGCGCTTACAATGGCGCGGTCGTTGGAAGTCATTCCGTATGCTGGAAACATATGTCCAGGAATTGGGCGCGACCGAGGTCCTGGTTCGTTTTTCCCCTGGGGTTCGGTGCCGGGTTGGGTCTTTGGGGGGTTGTTTCATGAATATCCTGGCTGCATGTCGTGATGCTGCGGGGCGCGTCGAAGCGCGCTTGTAGTCCCGCCCGCCCGCCCGTGTGGGTCAGGTTGGGAGAGCTGTGTGTTTGAAGACTTTGCCACTTGCCGCAAACGAGCGGCCTGTGGCAGCAGCGGCTGAAAGCCGCCCTCTCTTTCCGTGAGTCGTGAGGAGTGAGCAAGCGAGCGTGCAAACAAGTCGGAGACTCTGTGAGTGCATGTTGCTCTGAGGGCTTGAGAGCAGAAGCATCGGAGCACCCTCCAAGAATGGCCCACATTCTTTGAGGTGTACAGCATGATTCAATGCACTCACCCGGCAAGTTTTTTCGGCCACCACCGCCCCGCCACCACGAGCTGTGTGTTTGAAGACTTTGCCACTTGCCGCAAACGAGCGGCCTGTGGCAGCAGCGGCTGAAAGCCGCCCTCTCTTTCCGTGAGTCGTGAGGAGTGAGCAAGCGAGCGTGCAAACAAGTCGGAGACTCTGTGAGTGCATGTTGCTCTGAGGGCTTGAGAGCAGAAGCATCGGAGCACCCTCCAAGAATATTCATTTTGCTCGTGTTCGTTCTCTTTCTGCTCGTGTTCGTGCTTTTTCTGCACGTATTCGTTCTCTCTCTGCTCGATTTCAAGCCGCTCGTTTTCGCTGTCTTTCTGCTCGTACTGAGTCTGCTCGTACTCATTCTCTTTCTGCTCGTATTCATTCTGCTCGTATTCGTTCTCTCTCTGCTCGACGCCAGTCTGCTCGTATTCGTTCTCTTTCTGCTCATATTCACTTTGCTCGTGTTCGTTTTCCCGGTGACCCTGCCTATTTTTGGCCGTCTTGTTGGTTGTGTTTGGCACACTTTAAGCTGCCTGGCTTCCACATGGTTTCTTTCCAATTAGTGCCCCGGTGACCTCGCCTCATGTTGGCTCCTGCGCGTAGGGTTTGATGAGAGGCCTAGAGGTTTGTCGTATGTCCCCTCTCTTCGTGCTCGTAGGGTTTGTCGTATGTCCCTCCCTTCATGCTCGTAGGGTTTGATGAGAGGTCTACAGGTTTGTCGTACGTCCCCTCCCTTCGTGCTCTTAGATTTTGTCGTATGTCGCCTCCCTTCGTGCTCGTCGGCTTTGTCGTATGTCCCTCTTTGTCTGCTTGCAGAGAATCCCAAGAATTACGAAACTGAGGTTTTATTTTCAGAGGTTTGTCGTATGTCCCCTCCCTTCGTGCTCGTCGGCTTTGTCGTATGTCCCTTTTCTTCTGCTTGCAGATATTCCCAAAACATTGAGAAATGTACGGGTTTATTTTTGAGGTTTGTCGTATGTCCCCTCCCTTCGTGCTCGTAGGGTTTGATGAAAGGTCTACAGATTCGTCGCATGTCCCTTCCCTTCGCGCTCTTAGGGTTTGTCGTATGTCCCCTCCCTTCGTGCTCGTCGGCTTTGTCGCATGTCCCTTGTCTTCGCGCTTGCTTTCCCCAGACCGAAGGTAGAACCAAAAGTGTTGGTCCGGATTGACAAAAAACTAATTTGTTAACCTCATGTTTTGTTTTCCCCCACCCCACCCTCGAACCATTCCAGTTCGAGCCAATCCCCAACCCACCCTAGAACCAACTACCCGTATTCGTTCTTTGTTGTCGGGGTGGGGGCGGGGTGCTGCTTGCTTACTTACTGGGTTTGTTCGTGCTTGCTGGGGCGCTGATTGCTTACATTCTGGATTTTTGCTTTGCTTGATGGGGGCTGATCTAAAGTTCCCCGGTGACCGTGCTGGCCGTCTCGCTGGTTGTTTTGGCTGCCTGGCTTCCACATGGTTGCTTTGGAATTAGTGCCCCGGTGACCGCCTTTTTGGCTCTCACCCCGCAAACCCTCATCTGGCCCAGACCCAGGTTTTCAAGCCCAGAATGGGGGTCTGGGCCAGAAGAGGCGCTTCAGAGAGGGGTTGAGGGGGGGGGGGAACGTGGCCATTGTGCTGATTCGTGGTTGGGGGGGTTGGGGTGGGGGACTGGGAGGGGGGGGGTGGTGGGGGGGGGTTGGGGGGGGTGGTGGGGGGGGTGGGGGGGGTGGGGGGGGTGGGGGGGTGGGGGGGGGTGGTGGGGGGGGGGGGGGGGGGGGGTGGGGGGTGGGGGGGGTGGGGGGGGTGGGGGGGGTGGGGGGGGTGGGGGTGGGGGGGGTTGGGGGGGGTGGGGGGGGTGGGGGGGGGAGGGGGTGGGCGGGGAGTGGGGGGCGGTGGGGGGTTGGGGGGGTGGGGGGGGTGGGGGGGGTGGGGGGGTGGGGTGGAAGCCGTGGCCTTGGCAAAAAAGCCGTGGCCATTGGCAAAAAAAAGCCGTGGCCATTGGCAAAAAAGCCGTGGCCATTGGCAAAAAAGCCGTGGCCATTGGCAAAAAAGCCGTGGCCATTGGCAACTTTCCCGTGGCCATTGGCAAATGCCACTTGCCAATGGCCACGGCTTTTTTGCCAATGGCCACGTTCCCCATTAAGGTTGGGGCCCAACCTTAATGGGGAACGTGGCCATTGGCAAAAAAGCCGTGGCCATTGGCAAAAAGCCCGAAAAGTTGCCAATGGCCACGGCTTTTTTGCCAATGGCCACGTTCCCCATTAAGGTTGGGGGGCATTTTGTGCGAATTGGGTTTGAAAAACCCATTTTGGCGACCAACCTTAATGACATTGGTGGCCATTGGCAAAAAAGCAGTGGCCATTGGCAACTTTCCCGTGGCCATTGGCGAATTTGCCAATGGCCACGGCTTTTTTGCCAATGGCCACGGTTTTTTTGCCAATGGCCACGGTTTTTTTGCCAATGGCCACGTTCCCCATTAAGGTTTAAATTATTATATGATAGAGAGAGTTCAGCAGCTCTGGGTCGAGCAATCTCTAGTAGAGCCGCTGTCTGGACTCTAGAAAAAAACCCACCCACCCAGAGAATCCCAAAACATTAAGAAATATAAAGTTCTCATTTTCCTCAGCAAGCCCTGTCTTCCAACCTCATTTATTCATTCTGCTCGTGTTCTTTGTCATTCTGCTTGGTTTCCATTCTGCTCGTATGCGTTTCTTTCTGCTCGTATTCATTCTGCTCGAATTCGTTTTTTTTCTGATCTGCTCGTCTCGTGTTCGTTCTCGTTCTGCTCGTATTCATTCTGCTCGTATTCGTTCTCTCTCTGCTCGATTTCAGTTCGTTGTTTTTCTTCTCGTATTCATTCTGTTCGTATTCGTTCTCTCTCTCTGCTCGATTTCAGTCTGCTCGTCTTCGTTCTCTCTCTGCTCGTAATCATTCTGCTCGTATTCGTTCTCTTTCTGCTCATATTCATTTTGCTCGTGTTCGTTCTCTTTCTGATCGTGTTCGTGCTCTTTCTGCGCGTGTTCGTTCTCTCTCTCTGCTCGATTTCAGTCCGCTCGTTTTCGCTGTCTTTCTGCTCGTACTGAGTCTGCTCGTACTCATTCTCTTTCTGCTCGTATTCATTCTGCTCGTGTTCGTTCTCTCTCTGCTCGACGTCAGTCTGCTCGTATTCGTTCTCTTTCTGCTCATATTCACTTTGCTCGTGTTCGTTTTCCCCGGTGACCCTGCCTATTTTTGGCCGTCTTGTTGGTTGTGTTTGGCACACTTTAAGCTGCCTGGCTTCCACATGGTTGCTTTCCAATTAGTGCCCCGGTGACCTCGCCTCATGTTGGATCCTGCTCGTAGGGTTTGATGAGAGGCCTAGAGGTTTGTCGTATGTCCCCTCTCTTCGTGCTCGTAGGGTTTGTCGTATGTCCCTCCCTTCATGCTCGTAGGGTTTGATGAGAGGTCTACAGGTTTGTCGCACGTCCCCTCCCTTCGTGCTGTTAGAGTTTGTCGTATGTCGCCTCCCTTCGTGCTCGTCGGCTTTGTCGTCTGTCCCTCTTCGTCTGCTTGCAAAGAATCCCAAGAATTCAGAAACTGAGATTTTATTCTCAGAGGTTTGTCGTATGTCCCCTCCCTTCGTGCTCGTAGGGTTTGTCGTATGTCCCCTCCCTTCGTGCTCGTATGGTTTGATGAGAGGTCTAAAGGTTTGTCGTACGTCCCCTCCCTTCGTGTTCTTAGGGTTTGTCGTATGTCCCCTCCCTTCGTGCTCGTCGGCTTTGTCGCATGTCCCTTGTCTTCGCGCTTGCTTTCCCAGACCGAAGGTAGAACCAAAAGTGTTGGTCCGGATTGACAAAAAAACCCTAATTTTGTTAACATAATGTTTTGTTTTCCCCCACCCCACCCTCGAACCATTCCAGTTCGAGCCAATCCCCAACCCACCCTAGAACCAACTACCCGTATTCGGAGCCCTTGAAGGGGGGTTTGGGAATCATGGTCTTGGAGTGTTTTGGGCTGGAAACCCGCCTTCCCAACCCCCCTCTCTGGAGCCTTTGAAGGGGGGGGTGGGAATCATGGTCTTGGAGTGTTTTGGGCTGGAAACCCGCCTTCCCAACCCCCCTCTCTGAAGGGGGGGTTGGGAATCATGGTCTTGGAGTGTTTTGGGCTGGAAACCCGCCTTCCCAACCCCCTCTCTGGAGCCTTTTGAAGGGGGGGTTGGGAATCATGGTCTTGGAGTTTTTAGGGCTGGAAACCCGCCTTCCCAACCGCCCTCTTGGAGCCCTTGAAGTCGTTCTCTCTCTGCTCGTATTTCTCAGCTCGTCTTCATTCTGCTTGCATTCGTTCTCGGGGTGGGGGGGTGGGGGGGGGTGGGGGGGGGTTGCGAAGCCCTCATCCAGGTTTCCAACCCCAGAATGGGGGTCCCGAAGTTGCTTTTCCCCACCCCACCCTCTGACCACCCAAGATGAGAAAGACTAAGAAGGGGCTGCCGTGTTGCCCGGCCCTGCAAAGCCTTCATCTTGATCTGGCCCAGACCCAGGTTTTCAAGCCCAGAATGGGGGTCTGGGCCAGAAGAGGGAAGGGGTGGCATGGGGGGG
>CAJNDS010001644.1:0-12083 GCA_905221605.1 Symbiodinium natans | reverse complement strand
TCCATTCTAACAGCAAGGCAGCGGGAGGGGTGGGCAGGAGTGGGGCATGCGCTGGAGCCATTAAAACACGCCAGTCTGAAAACACTCCATTCTAACAGCAAGGCAGCGGGAGGGGTGGGCAGGAGTGGGGCATGCACTGGAGCCCTTAAAACACGCCAGTCTGACAGCAGGCAGCGGAGGGGGTCGGCGGGGGTGAGAAGGGCGGGGGGAGCGGGGGGAGCGGGGGGGGCGGGGGGGCGGGGGGGGGCGGGGGCAGCGAAGGGAGGGCTCGGGCATGCACTGGAGCCCTTAAAAACACTCCATTCTAACAGCAAAGCACAGCAAGGCAGCGGAAGGGGTGGGCAGGAGTGGGCATGCACTGGAGCCCTTAAAACACGCCAGTGTGACAGCAAGGCAGCGGAGGGGGTCGGCGGGTGTGGGCAGGGCGGGGGGAGCGGGGGAGCGGGGGGGGCGGGGGGGGCGGGGGCAGCGAAGGGAGGGCTTGGGCATGCACTGGAGCCCTTAAAAACACTTCATTCTAACAGCAAGGCAGCGGGAGGGGTGGGCAGGAGTGGGGCGTGCACCGGAGCCCTTAAAACACGCCAGACAGCAAGGCAGCGGAGGGGGCAGCGAAGGGAGGGCTCGGCGGGGGTGGGAAGGGCGGGGGGAGCGGGGGGAGCGGGGGGGGCGGGGGGGGCGGGGGGGGCGGGGGCAGCGAAGGGAGGGCTCGGGCATGCACTGGAGCCCTTAAAAACACTCCATTCTAACAGCAAGGCAGCGGGAGGGGGGGGCAGGAGTGGGGCATGCACTAAACCCCTTAAAACACGCCAGTCTGACAGCAAGGCAGCGGAGGGGGTCGGGGGGGGAGCGGGGGGAGCGGGGGGGGCGGGGGGGGCGGGGGCAGCGAAGGGAGGGCTCGGGCATGCACTGGAGCCCTTAAAACACTCCATTCTAACAGCAAGGCAGCGGGAGGGGTGGGCAGGAGTGGGGCATGCACTGGAGCCCAAAAACACGCCAGTTTGACAGCAAGGCAGTGGAGGGGGTCGGCGGGGGTGGGAAGGGCGGGGGGAGCGGGGGCAGCGGGGGGGGCGGGGGGGGCGGGGGCAGCAAAGGGAGGGTTCGGGCATGCACAGGAGCCCTTGAAAACACTCGGGGGCAGCGAAGGGAGGGCTCGGGCATGCACTGGAGCCCTTAAAACACTCCATTCTAACAGCAAGGCAGCGGCATGCACTGGAGCCCTTAAAACACGCCAGTTTGACAGCAAGGTCGGCGGGGGTGGGAAGGGCGGGGGGAGCGGGGGCAGCGGGGGGGGCGGGGGGGGCGGGGGCAGCGAACCGGGCATGCACTGGAGCCCTTGAAAACACTCCTTTCTAACAGCAGGGGTGGGAAGGGCGGGGGGAGCGGGGGGAGCGGGGGGGGCGGGGGGGGCGGGGGCAGCGAAGGGAGGGCTCGGGCATGCACTGGAGCCCAAGGCAGCGGGAGGGGTGGGCAGGAGTGGGGCATGCACTGGAGCCCTTAAAACACGCCAGTCTGACAGCAAGGCAGCTCGGCGGGGGTGGGAAGGGCGGGGGGAGCGGGGGGAGCGGGGGGGGCGGGGGGGCCGGGGGCAGCGAAGGGAGGGCTCGGGCATGCACTTAAGCCCTTAAAAACACTCCATTCTAACAGCAAGGCAGCGGGAGGGGTGGGCAGGAGTGGGGCATGCGCTGGAGCCATTAAACACGCCAGTCTGAAAACACTCCATTCTAACAGCAAGGCAGCGGGAGGGGTGGGCAGGAGTGGGGCATGCACTGGAGCCCTTAAAACACGCCAGTCTGACAGCAGGCAGCGGAGGGGGTCGGCGGGGGTGAGAAGGGCGGGGGGAGCGGGGGGAGCGGGGGGGGCGGGGGGGGCGGGGGGGGGCAGCGAAGGGAGGGCTCGGGCATGCACTGGAGCCCTTGAAAACACTCCATTCTAACAGCAAAGCACAGCAAGGCAGCGGAAGGGGTGGGCAGGAGTGGGGCATGCACTGGAGCCCTTAAAACACGCCAGTGTGACAGCAAGGCAGCGGAGGGGGTCGGCGGGGGTGGGAAGGGCGGGGGGAGCGGGGGAGCGGGGGGGGCGGGGGGGGCGGGGGCAGCGAAGGGAGGGCTTGGGCATGCACTGGAGCCCTTAAAAACACTTCATTCTAACAGCAAGGCAGCGGGAGGGGTGGGCAGGAGTGGGGCATGCACTGGAGCCCTTAAAACACGCCAGACAGCAACCCTGAGCCTCGAATATTGATTACAATCAATATATGGGAGGGTTTTTGTATTGATATTGATTTTTGTGTCTTGTGTTGATTAAATCAATATGAGCCATATTGATTTCATTGTGTTGGACATATTGATTTTTGCTTCTGGTCATATCTTGATTTTTTGGGTCGTTTAGCTTGGTTTTCATATTGATTTTTGTTGGGTGTTTTTTGTGTGGAAACAAGGGTTCTGTCATGGCTGCAAGGGCTCATGTCATCTTTTGCAAGCATGCATGTGGCATGGCATGTCTGTTTCTACAAGCATGGGGGTCATGGCATGATCGCTTGGCCTGCCGTCCTCGCAAGGTAGTATTTTGCTCAAACCTGACCTCGAACCCGACTGTTAGATCGCTGCAACTTCCCTTGCGAAAGGGATTTGCCTTGTGAAAGGCATTGCATGGCAAAGGCCAGAGGTGGTGCAAGACACAGAAGCAAGACCATGCTGGAGAGTGGTGCTGTTTTCAAGTGCTTGGAACAGCACACAGACATCGTCCGTGACTTCAGGGGCTACGAGACATTGTCCCGGAACTCTGGGGTGGGCTGGAAAGCCCTCATGCACTGCTTGCCCCTTGTAGAAGGGTTGCTAGGCCTTTGCTCAAAGGCAGAAGTGCACCCCTTGCCCTTGCGACAGGGCCTTGTGCAGCTCCTCACCACCAAGCCGGACCTCAACAAGACTCGTTTCAATGGCTCGACTTGGGTGCAGCTGCGAGCGGAGAGGGTGGTGGTGCTGCTTAACCATGTGCGAAAGCTCGCCCGGGACCCAAAGGCCGGCAATGCCATCTGCAAGCTTAGTGGGGTGGAGTATGCCAGACTGATGGATGTCCTGCAGATGGTGACCTTCGATGACGAGCCCTTGGAAAAGGCCCAGACGACAAGTGCAGCCTCGAAAAAGGCAGCGTCCTCGGCAAAGGGTGCCCGAAGCACATGCTCTGTGAAGGTGACATCGAGGAAGCTTACCAGGGCTGTTTCCGAAGACGACGATGGCTTTCCGAAGATGCTGGCCAGTCCAGAGAAGCCTTCTGGATCCCGGGACCTGGCTCCCAGGAGCCTTTTGCGACCTGGGCACAGGGCTCGAGCCTTGCAAAAGGCAGACTCTGGTGGAGGCGACTCCATCGAGCCCCCCAGCACGATGCCTGGAGAGATGGTTCGCGAGAAGCTTGGCTACAGCAGGCAGCCCTTGCCAAAGGGCAAAGCGATGAAGCGACCTGTAGCTTCCCTGGCCGGGACCTCGAAAAAGGTCCGAAAGCCTTGGGCGAAGCTGTACCAGGTGAATGCTGCCTCGCCTCGTCGGGTGTACATCACTGGGAAGAAGGAAGGTGACGACAAGGCCCATCTGGTGGTGGAGATCTCGCAGGCCCGGAGCTGTCACTTCAAGCAGATCGCGAAGCGACTGCTGTCTGCCTTGAAAACGGAGCACCTCACCAAGGCCGAGGCTCTGCAGCTCAAGGCATCTCTTTTGAAGGAGTATGGGTGATGGCCTGTAGATCTCGAGACCCCTTGCAAAAGGGCTTGCAAAGTCTCTCTACCCTGCAGCACTTTCAGATTGTGCAGCTTCGTGGCAAAACGGTTTCGCGATGTTTGCTGTGGCTCGTGCAGTTTTGTTCAGACGGAATGGGCAGGTGTGTTGGGACATGTTACACCCACAAACGGTTTCGTGATGCTTGCTGTGGCTTATGCAGTTTTGTTCAGACGGCAATGGGCAGGTGTGTTGGGACATGTTACACCCATGACACACACACACATATGTATGTATCGTTTCTTTTGCAAATATGTGATATAATATATATATATATATATATGTGTGCAAAACTGAAATGTGTATAATAGTCTTATATACATATATATACATATAAAATATAGATTGTAATCAAAATTCGAGGCTGAGGGAATAGGTTTCGGGTTTAGGGTTTAAGCCTTAGGGCCAAGGGCTTAGGGTTTAGGATTTAGGGTGGGTTTAGGGCTGAGGGCTGAGGGTTGAGGGTTTAGGGCTTAGGGTTTAGGGTTTAGGGTTTAGGATTTAGGGGGTTATGATTTTTGATATCCCACCTCGGCCTTGCAAAAGGCCCGCTCTCTCTGTATCTCTGTCTGTCTGTCTGTCTGTCTGGGTGCGTGTGTGTGTGCGGCGGGACCCCACCACTGAACCCTGAACTCCCTAAAGCTTCAACCCCCCAAAAAAACTCAAGCAAAACCCGAAACTGGACCCTCCTCTACACCCTAAACCCTTGCCCCGAGGTTCAGCCCCAAACCATGCACTCCCTCGCCCAAGGGTTCAGTTGGTGGAGGGTTCGGATTGAGGGTTTGGAGTATTGATCGAGGGCTTAGGGTCTTGAGATTCAGGCAGTTGATGGTTTGGGGTTGAGGGCTTAGGGTCTCTAATCCTGAGCCCTATACCCGAGACCCGAAACCCTGAGCCCGAAACCCTGACATTGAGGCAGTCGGTGGAGGGTTTCGGATTGAGGGTTTCGAGTATTGATCGAGGGCTTAGGGTCTTGACATTCAGGCAGTGGATGGTTTGGGGTTGAGGGCTTAGGGTCTCTAATCCTGAGCCCTACACCCGAGACCCGAAACCCTGAGCCCGAAAACCTAAGCTGCCTGAACCCCGAACCTTAAACTGCAGATCCTCATAAACCCTACCCTAGGCTTTCAATAGTCTCCCATATATGTATATTTCTGCCCCCGGAACCTTAAACCCTAAACCTCAAGCCCTAAACCCCAAACCCTAATCTGATTCTGTTCTCCCGCGCCCGACCAGGCTCACGAAAGGGGAAGGGGGCCCGAGCCTAGCCCCTTAAACCTTACAGTAAACCGAAAGCCTCAACCTTAAAGCCCAAGTACATGCACAGAAATATTGTATATAGATGCAACACCTGAACCCCAGAGGTTCAATAGCAGATCTTAGGATCCGAAACCCTGAAGCCGACACCCTGAACCTAGAGCCTAGACCCGACAGCCTGACCGAAAACGCTAAAGCCACCTGAACCCTTGACCCTAAACCCTAGAGCCCCGTAACCCCTAAATCCTAAACCCTTAACCTCGTAGATGTTCCATGTTCTAGCAGAAGAGAGAGACACATGAAATATATATATATATATATATATATATATATATATATATATATAAGTCTCCCTTGCAAAAGGGGTGCCTCCTCGAGTCCCTCGTGAAAGGGACTGCCCTTTCGCAAGGGCGCGCCATGTCTGGCGCTCGCGAGCCTCACCGTGCTGGCCCTGGTCAGAACCGGCAAGGCCGACCTGCAGGCACGGGCACGACGAGCCGAGCCAGGCAGGAGAGGAGGCGAGACCAGGCTGCCGACCAGTTGGAGAACGACGTCTGGCACTGGTGGAACAGCTGGTGGACCGACCGCGACTGGCGGTGGGAGGCTGCACGGGGCCCTTCTCCCTTGCAAAAGGGATTCAGGGTTTCAGGGTGCCAGGGTTGTTGCTTTTTGTTTTGTTTTAGGGTTTTAGGGTGTTGGGTTGGAGGGTTTATGTGTTCTACTGTTTAAGGGCCTGCAGGGTTTTAGGGTTGGCTCCTCAGCCCTGAACCCCTAAGCCCTAGACCCTAAACCCTAAAAACTCCCTGTAGGACTTCCCGGCCCGGCGGGAGCACAGAGAGGAGCGAGCACGATCCCGGGACGATCGTGAGTGGACCTGGACACGAGACCACGGCTGGCAGCATGTTGGTGGGCAAGCACCCTTGCAAAAGGGTAAAGGCAAGGGCCAGCCCAGCCAGCCCAGACAGCCCAGCCAGCCCAGCCAGCCCAGGCAGCCCAGCCAGCCCAGGCAGCTCAGCCAGAGGCGACTCAGCCAGCAAAGCCCCGCCCAACCACCCTTGCCAAAGGGTTTGATGCCCAAGGCCGCCGTCAGTCTGGCCATGCCGAAGGCCATCGCCAAAGACCCCCCACCCAGTGCTACCGGCAAGGCCTGCCCGCCCAACAAGTCGCCTCCAGGCAAGGCCCCTGCAAAGGCCATCCCGGCCAAGGCCCCTCCCCAGAGGCATGCTGGCCTGTCCAAACCTGAAACCCCAAACCTTAAACCCCTCCTCCCAAACCTTAAACCCTTAACCCTCAACCCTCAAGTTTAGCTAGGGTTTAGGGTTTAGGGTTTAGGGTTTAGGGTTTAGGGTTTAGGGTTTAGGGTTGAGGGTTGAGGGTGTAGGGTTAACCTTGAACCCTAAACCCGGAACCCTAAACCCCGAACCCTAACCCTGGAGGATGGATACAGATGATGCTTCTTCTCTTTCCTCTGGGCCACTGGCACCCTCGGAAGAGGGCCTGGAGCTGCTGAACCCGGAGCAGCACATCCCTGTAACCGTGGCCATTGCCAACCCCTTGCAAAAGGGGATCTGTATTGACTGGCACAACGTCTTGCAGTTCGGCAATGAAACCTACATCAGGGACCTGACACTTGAACCAGCAATGCTTTTTTGTTTTCTGTGTAGGGGTTAGGGTTTAGGGTTAAGGGTTAAGGGTTTAGGCTTTAGGGTTTAGAGTTTAGGGTTTAGGGTTTGGGGTTTGGGGTTTGGGGTTTAGGCGTTAGAGTTTAGGGTTTGGCTTTAGGGTTTAGGGTTTAGGGTCTAGGGTTTAGGGGCCTGGGTCTAGGGGTCTGCTGTACTGCAGGACAAGGAGAAGACCGCCTTCAAGAAGCTGCTGGCCTGCCATCGCTACCGAGTTTGGGTCATTTCGATGACTGGCAGAAAGCGACAGAGGTCGAGACTGGTCTTACTGTGGAAGCCGTTTTGTACTCCTATTCTATGGGTCCTCCATATAATACACCACCCTAGTAGCCCATAAACCCAGAACCCTTAAACCCTAAACCGGGAACCAGCCCAGGACGGAGAGACTGCTGCAGCAAGTGCTGGCACCACTGAGGGCTGCCTTTCCCGGGACGCTGGAGGGCTGGGAGGTGGTGACCCAGCGAACTGGCTCAGGTGGCAAGGTCCACAGTGCCCTTGCAAAAGGGCTGAAGATGTTGGTGGACGACAACCAAGAGATCTGCCGGGAGGCCTCGAGGATGGGCATGGAGCTGTACCCCATCACCACCAAGCACATGAGGCACTCCTGGTGGACCGGGACGAAGTACACCGACCTGACTGCCGTGGTCGAGGAGCTTCTCCAGCCCCCTTGAAAAAGGGGTCGTAGTATTCTTTTGAGCACCCCTTGAAAAGGGGAAGTAGTCTCCCCTGGAAAAAGGGGTGGTAGTTTTCTTTTGGGCGCCCCTTTAAAAGGGAAAGTAGCCTCCTTGGCATGAAAGGGGATATGATGTGCCGTACGTTTTCGGTTTTTTGAAACATATAAAGCATATGTAGGGTTTGGGGTTTAGGGTTTAGGGTGTAGGATTTAGGGGTTTAGGGGTTTAGGGGTTTAGGCTTTAGGGTCTAGGGTATAGGTTTTTGTATTATAAAAGCGGGTGGGCACAGCATTCCTGGGCATACTAGGTCCACCCTGAGCTTAGCTCAGTTGAGCAGCGACCGAGCCCGCCAAAAGATGGACATCGTCTGGATGTAGGGTATAGGGTTTAGGCTGTAGGGTTTAGGGTTTAGGGTGGGGTGTAGAGTTCAAGGTTCTAGGGTTTGGGTGTTGGGTTTTCGGGTTAGGGGTTTAGGGTTCAGGAGTTTAGGGGTTTAGGGTCTCAGGGTTTTGAGGACTCAAGGGTTCTGGGTTTTGTCTTCTGCTGTTTTGGGGCCTGGGGCTCATGCAGGAACCCTCAAGCCCAAACCCTAGAACCCAACGCCCCGAACCCTAAACCGCGAGCCCCAAAACAGAAGGGTTTAGGGCAGGGTTTACGTTTGAGGGTTTGGGGATCAGGGTTCCCGAAAGGATTAGACCGACACCCCAAACCTGAAGCACTGCAACCCTCGACCCGAAACTCACCCTCAAAGCATCCAACACTGAAAGCCCTAAACCCTAAACCCCAGACCCCAAACCCCAAACCCTAAAACCAAACCCCAAAACAGAAGGGTTTAGGGCAGGGTTTACGTTTGAGGGTTTGGGGATCAGGGTTCCCGAAAAGGATGACACCCACACCCCAAACCCTGAAGCACTGCAACCCTCGACCCGAAACCCACCCTCAAAGCATCCAACACTGAAAGCCCTAAACCCTAAACCCTACACCCTAAACCCTAAACCCCAGACCCCAAACCCTAAAACCAAACCCCAAAACAAAAGGGTGTAGGGCAGGGTTTACGTTTGAGGGTTTGGGGATCAGGGTTACCGAAAGGATTACACCGACACCCCAAACCCTGAAGCACTGCAACCCTCGACCCGAAACCCACCCTCAAAGCACCCAAGACTGAAAGCCCTAAACCCTAAATCCTAAACCCAGACCCCAAACCCCAAACCCAAAAGGTCCCTTTTGAAGTTCAGGTTGAGGGTCTGTTGTATGATTGTGGATACTGCAGTAGCACCCCCAAAAAAACACGTAAAAAAACGCACGCACACACACACACATGATGAAACATGATGAAACATGATGAAACATGATGAAACATGATGAAACATGATGAAATATGATGGAATATGATGAAAATACAGGATTTCATCATATTTCATCATGTTTCATCATGTTTCGTCATATTTCATCATGTGTGTCTTTTTTTACGTGATTACTTTGGTTTTCGTGGTGGTTTAGGGTTCAGGGTTCAGGGTTCAGGGTTCAGAGTTTAGGATTTAGGGTTTCGGGTTTACGGTGTTTAGGGTTCAGAGCTTGGGGCGCTTACGGCGTTTAGGCTGCTTAGTGTGTTTAGGATTTGGATTTTGGGTTTAGGCGTGGGATGTTTGCGGTGTTTAGGCTGTTTGGGGTGTTCAGGATTTGGGTTTAGGGTTTAGGCTGGAATCCCTAAACCCTAAACCGCAACCGGACCCTTCAAGTGGCCAAGGCCCCGCCCAGCCCTTGTGAAAGGGCAAGGTGTGTGTGTGTGTGTGTGTGTGTGCCTCTCTGTCTGTGTGTCTGTGTCTCTGTCCGTGTCTGTCTCTCTCTCTCTCTCTCTCTCTCTCTCTCTCTCTCTCTCTCTCTCTCTCTCTCTCTCCCCTGCTGCCCTTGTCAAAGGGAAAGTTTTTTGGTTTAGATTTATATATATATATATGTAGTTATCTAAATGATATAAATATATATATATATATAAATATAAATATATATATATATATTTATTTATATACATATACTCTATGTCTATATGTACATACAGATACTTTTTGATCGAGATATGGCGTGCTATATTATGTATAGAGCACACACACATATACAGTCTCAACCCTAAACCCTTAACCCTAAACCGTATAAGGTATAGGGTTGAGGGTTTAGGGTTTAGGGTTTAGGGTGTGCATGACATGCAGCACACCTGCCCACAGGAGACTGCTGGATTGGGAGGGACGGGTGGGGGGGAGGGCAGAGGGTTTTGGGACTTGGGGCTTCGGCCTTAAGGGGAGGTGCTGCAGGCACTTAGTACGGTTGAAGGTTTGACAGTTCTAGGGCCTACGGTTTGATGTTTCGGGTTTTCGGTTTGGGGTTGAGGGTTGAAGGCGTTTAGGTTCGGAAGGCCCTTGGGACATTTTATACGTTCCCTTGCTGGGTTTCAGAGGAGCCAGGTATATTTTTCACAGGGTTTTAAGGGCAATCCTAGTGTTTCAGCCAGCCCTGAAGGTTTTAGAGTTTCCGCGGGGCAGCCTTGCCCTAAACCCTAAGCCCTAAATTCTAAACCCTAAGCCCTAAGTCCTCAACCCTAAACCCTATAAAACCCTTTAGTGTTTCCGGCAACCCCGAAGGTTTTAGAGTTTTAGAGGAGCAGCCGTGCCCTGAACCCTAAACCCTAAATCCTAAACCCTAAGCCCTAAGCCGTCAACCCTAAACCCTAAAACCCTTTAGTGTTTCCGGCAACCCTGAAGGTTTTCGAGTTTTAGAATTTATATTTCTGATTGAGTGTTTAGGGTTTAGGGTTTAGGGTTTAGGGTTTAGGGTTTAGGGTTTAGTGTTTAGGGTTAAAAAATATTGGAAAACACCTGACAAAAATGTGCGAATAAAATAGAAACATCTATTTTCCAAATACTGATTATAGAGGAGGTACTTTTAAAGCGCCAACCCGAGGGAAGTTTAGGGTTTAGGGCTTAGGGCTTAGGGTTTAAGGGGCAGCCTGAACCCTAAACCCTAAATCCTAAACCCTACGCCCTAAGACCTCAACCCTAAACCCTAAAACCCTTTAGTGTTTCCGGCAACCCTGAAGGTTTTCGAGTTTTAGAATTTTATATTTCTGATGGAGTGTTTAGGGTTTAGGGTTTAGGGTTTAGGGTTTAGTGTTAAGAGTTAAAAAAATATTGGAAAACACCTGACAAAAATAAGCGAATAAAATAGAAACATCTGTTTTCCAAATACTGATTATAGAGGAGGTACGTTTAAAGCGCCAACCCGAGGGAAGTTTAGGGTTTAGGGTTTAGGATTTAGGGTTTAAAGGGCAGCCTTGCCCTGAACCCTAAACCCTAAATCCTAAGCCCTAAGCCCTAAGCCCTCAACCCTAAACCCTAAAAACCTTTAGTGGTTCCGGCAACCCTGAAGGTTGTAGAGTTTTAGAGGGGCAGCCTTGCCCTGAACCCTAAACCCTGAATCCTAAGCCCAAAACCCTCGACTCCAAACCCTAAAACCCTTTAGTGTTTCCGGCAACCCTGAAGGTTTTAGAGTTTGAGAGGGGCAGCCTTGCCCTGAACCCTAAACCCAAAACCCTCAACCCTCAACTCTAAAACCCTTTATATAGTGTTTCAGGCTACCCTGAACGTTTTAGAGTTTCACCGGGGCAGCTTTGCCCTAAACCCTCAACCCTAAACCCTAAACCTGAAAGCAAACAATAGATGCAAAGGAGGACTGGTGAGAGTAGAGGTGCAGCTGGGACAGAGACGGGGGGGAGGGAGCACTTCGTGAGAACATGCAGCATCCCGTGTCAAGCCTATTGTACCTCATTGATCTCTATATCCTTTCATTGCCATGGCACCTAAGATGAAGAAGCCAGCAGCAGCCGAAGATGCACCCTTGCCAAAGGGTACCGAAGCCAAGAAGCGACCAAGCGGTTCGCCCTCGGAAGAGGGCTTGGAGCCCTTGAGAAAGAAGGCCTCCTTGGCAAAGGGGGCAGGCCTCACCGATGAGAAGCTGCAAGCCCTCAAGGAGATGTCCCTCAAGGAGAAGGTCGCCGCCATTGCTGCCGAGAATCCCGAGGATGTCGAGGCAGCCACAGAGGCCTTGGGACAGGTCGTCACCCCCGCCGAGAAGCAGGGCCTGTGGCAGAAGCACAAGACCTACCTCAACAACAACCCCTCGGAAAAGGGTGAGCACGAGCAGCTGAGCAAGAAAGAAAAGGGCGAGGCCATCTTGTCCTGGTTCTTGCGAAAGAGCCCAACCTATGCTGTTGAGAAACACAGCCGCGAGGCAAAGAGTACCCTTGAGAGAAAGGACAAGTGGCTCTCGCAGAAGCAGGTCGATGGCAAATGGACCGAGGCGGAGCAGGGCATGCTCATCGAGTCCGGGAGGCTCATCTGGCGAGAAGACCCGACAACCCCAGGGCTCTACGAGTACAAGGACACTCAAGACTTCGTGGGCCGCCACAGTGTCTCCGACCGGTCCTCTTGGGAAAGAGTCAAAGAGGAGCAGCTCGCAGACGAGAAAAGCTGGGAGGATGCCTTGGGAAAGGACTTGGGTGCCTTTCTTCGCAAGGTGTCCTTGTCAAAGGGTCTCGGCAAGGGAAGTGCCGACCAGGGCGAGACTTCCTTTGCAAAAGGGCACGGCAAGGCGACTGCCAAGGCCAAGACCAAGGCCAAGGCCAAGGCTAGGGCCTTGGCTCTCGAGGATGGCCAGGCCGA
>CAJNDS010001643.1:0-12130 GCA_905221605.1 Symbiodinium natans | reverse complement strand
ACTCGCATTGGGGTTTGCGGCTTAAGAGACAGGATATTCTATCAGTATGAACCCAAATAGGCTGAAACCTGCACAATGGGTGCGTTTAGGCGCGGTCCCTAAACGCACTCGCATTGGGGCTTGAGGGTTAAGAGACAAGATATTCGATCAGTATGAGCCCCAAGTAGGCTGAATCCTGTACTATGGGTGCCTTTAGGGGCGGACCGTTATTCGGTTTTGTCGACCACTTGTCCACAAGCATTGAAACCAGCACATTGATTCCCCTTCTTGGGGTGCGAGGGCAAAGTGCATTTTGGGGGGCTTGGAAAACGCACCCAGCTTCCCTGCTGTTTGTACTTGGTTATGTCGACTATATCATCGACGAAAACTCTATGATAGTTTTGCGTCTCCGCGAAAGGGCGCGAAAGGTCCGCGAAAGGCGCGGCGCTTGGTGCTTTCCTGGGAACAAGAAAATTAGACAACCCCCATATTGATATGGAATTCTGGCGATCGTGGAATTGGACAATTTGGAAAATTTAGATCTTCAAGTTTCAAGACTTCTTTAACTCTATCTTAATCCTAATCTATAATATTTAGGGTTCCCGATAATCTTAAAATTATTTGGGGAGGGAGGGGGGGGAGGGGAATGGACCTTATATATTAAATTGAATTTAATATTACGATATTCTCATGGGCATTTTCACGATGCATTATTATAATAAGAAAACCACTCTAGATTACAAATGATGTCGATAATTACTCGGCCGACGATATATGTCCCATTTGATCTTCTCATAAATCATTAAGAAAAGAAATCGTTCGAACATTTATTTTAATCTCCCAATATTCCAAGGATGATAGATTGGAAACCAATACGGAAATCCACGAATTAAATATCGTCTAGAATAACTTCAAATAATAAGATCATTTCGTCATCCCGAGATTCCCAATCGTATATTGAAAAACCCGTCCCAAAACTAAGACATACACCCACGAACCGGACGAACACTCTTTACAAGGGGAAGACTTATGCATCCTAAAACATGACGCCAATATTTTGCGTTGTGCGTTGTTGCGCCCTGGACCCTTGTGCTCTATGTAAGTCTTTGTAGTCGTGGTTGGCTCCTCGGTCGCTCGAATTGGAGCCGAAATGGCAAAGGGAGATACGATGGCGTAATCGAGGATCAAATTCGAATACCTTTATCAAGAGATCTATTTCAATCAATTCGTTATTGGCAGGAGTATAATCATTGGGCGTCGTTGCGACGCCTCCGATAACAACCCCGAGGTTTCGAATTGAGATCGTAAAATGATCTCTTGAATCAAAATGGTAGAGATACCCCCACAACGAATGAGGAATTTGGAGATGGGATAAAGAATTTATAATTATTATCTTGATGATCGTATTCTTTCATGAGAATTCTGGCATTTCTATATAGATTCTTAATTGGTATTTCGGAATATAGTTACCGTTCGTGTCGTATGAGGATATTCAGATTTCTATATTTTTAATTTGTATTTTTGGGAGTATACTCTGATAAATTAGGAGGATTGTCTTTGAATATCCCAGGAGGCTCTAGAAGATTATCCTAGGAGGCCCTATTCAAGTGATTAGGGCCGAAATATAAATAAATAAATAAGTTATCATTTGAAATATCAAGATTTGTTTTTTCTTCTCGTTTGGGCAAAAACTATTTCTTGATTGGGAAATGGAAATCTTTTCTCTTTTTATTTTTGATATTTGGTCTTCTTTTCATCATCTCTCATTTCAAGGATTTCATTTTCAAAATATTTTATATTGATGGACGAAAGAACAGATTTATATATTTCAATAGATGAGATATATAGTCTACGTATTTTCTGAGCGAATGCACTGACAAATCCCCATTTCATATTGAAGATTAATATTTAGCCCTCGGGTCCTCGGTGCGATAGTGACAACAACATATATTCTACGATCTCTTTGGATCTCGAATAATTCAGAAATCTTGAGACTGGAGAATGATCTGGGTGTTTTTCGGCAGGAAGTGGCCCGAGGATAATGGTTACTTGAGATAATGAATTCATCTATCGAATCTTGTTTCAGGGAAATTGTGTGGTGGAGCAGGTCTTGATCGTCATGTTCGTGGCGTTTCTTTACAGCAGAAGACTTAGCGCACGGGGTCCCATTCCCGATCTTGAAGACTCTTCATCCTCGGATTCCGAATCAATACCGGAGAGGGTTCAATCTTCTACCTTTGGGGCAATAAAGGCATTTTTGGATAGGAGGCTTGGTCCACTGACTCCCGTCGTAATCTAAGGATGGCAACAGATCCACGAACTCTCGATATTAGGGAATCTTAAATCTTGAGGCACTACCCCTATGACGCCAATGGTTTCCTTTGGCACCATCGAGTGTTGTTGGAGAAGGTTGGGCCTGGATTATGGGTTGGAGTGACACCATCCTTGAATGCAGTCGTATCTTTGGAGAGACGTGTAGATTTTCCGGCGGGGCAAGCCGCCGCCGTGTACGCCTTTGACCCAATTCCACGTGCCGACTTGGCTTGTCTGGGTCTAGAGCTGTGCTGGAATTCCTTCGGGCCATTCGCGAAGTGGCATCACACTATTGTGGATGGATAAAATCTTGTATGACCTCCTATATTACACGTGTGCGACGGTTGTTAATCGAGCTCCCTATGAAGCGTGGAATGGAGGCCGTCGGCCGAACTTTCGAGAAGAAGAAGATACCGGCTGTGTGGGTCCATCAGGAACCGGTACGACATCTTGAAATAATTGGATGTGTCGACTTTGAGAAGAAGAAGTTGTCCCTGAAGTCGGGCCGACCGTGGAGGGTTCACATGGCTGGCCAAGCGCGATTCCGCCGTTCCAAAATCCGTATGGGGGGGTTCGCTTTCTGATTTACTTGTCCATGTCTGCATGTATTGAGTTTTTCACGTGTCTATTGAAACCTTCCAATGGCAGTGCCTTAAAATTGATTTTTTGGAGTACAAACTGTAACTCCGTACGCAGAACGCTCTTCCAGTGTCTGGGCATTGAAATTCTGCTCTTTTGGAATATAAATTCAGTACGTAGAACGCTTCTCCCCTGGCCGGGCCTTGTACTACTCCTTTTGAGTGCTAAATCACTACACGGGACACTCTTCGGGCGGAGTACCACGCAGAACGCTCTTCGGAGTACCACGCGGAACGCTCTTCAGGTGGCCGGGCGTTCAAAGTGCTCTTTTTGAACTCAGTATGCGGATAGCTCTTCCAGCGGCCGGGCCTTCAATATGTTCTTTTGGAATGCAAATTCAGTGCACGGAACGCTCTTCCAGTGACTGCAAATTCAGTACGTGGAAGGTTCTTCCGGTGGCCTGATCTTGAAACTGCTTTTTTGGAGCACAAAACCAAGTACAAACTCAGTACGAGGAACGCGCTTCCTAGTGGCCGGACCTTCGAAATGCCCTTTTAGAGTATAAACTCAGTACGCGGAACGCCGGCGAGTGCCTTAGGATTTCCCATTTGTTCCATCGGACTTGCAAATTCTTTATAAAAAGATTCAGATCTGCATACACCATATATACTCTCGCATCCGCTCACGGACCCGAGAGCGCGCACATACATGTGCGTGCGCACACACAGTTCAAGCCCAGAATCTTAGCAATAATCGTGGTTTCCATACGTCTTTTGCCACGGCCCCAAATCCTAAATCTTACGTTGAATTAGATATGCGCGCAAGATTGCACACGCTTCTGCGCGTTCATGCGCACGCGGACTCAGAGCACTCGTGCATGCTCACAACGTCGCTGTTGCGGGGACGCACACGTTCTCTACGGATGGCCACGCTGCAACACAGAGTTGAAATAAAATGAACACAAGGACATCCAGGCAGGATCATTGCAACCAAATTATGACGAAATTTACGCAAGATCATCAAGGCAGGATCATAACAACGAAATTAAGACGAAACGAATGCAAGAATATCCAGATAGCATCATTACAACGAAATCGAGACGAAATCGAGACGAAATGAAAACAAAACCACACAGGCAAGATCTTTGCGACGATACTAAGACGAAATGAAAGCAAGAACATCCAGGTAGGATCATTGCAACGAAGCTTAGATGAAATGAGTGCAACAACATCCAAGTAGGATCATAGCAAAAAAACTTAATCAAAGTAAGACGAATTGATAGCAAGAATATCCAGACAGCATCATTGCAAAAAAGCTGTGGCGAAATGAACGCAAGAACATAGCCAGGATCATTGCGACGAAGTTAAGACGAAATGAACGTAAGAAGAACCAGGCAGCAGCATTGCAAGGAAATTACGACGAGATGAACGTAAGGACGCCCAGGCAATTTGATTGCAACGAATTATGACGAAATGAACGCAAGATCACCCAGGCAGGATCATTGCAACGAAATTAAGATGAGGTGAACGCAAGATTATCCAGGCAGGACCATTAAAGCGAGGTTAAGACGAAATGAATGTAACAATATCCAGGCAGGACCATTGCCACGTAATTAAAAATGACATGAATGCAAGATCATCCAGGCAGGATCATTGCAACGGAATTCAGACGAAATGAACGCAAGATTATCCAGATAGGACGTAATTAATTAAGATGAATATAATAATATGCAGGCAGGATCATTGCATCGAAATTAAGACGAAATGAATATAAGAATATCCAGGAAACTTCATTGCAAACTCAATAAGACGAAATGAAAACAAGAAGATCCAGGCAGGATCATTATAACGAAATTAAGACGAAATGAAGACGAAATGAAAACAAGTACGTCCAGGCAGGATCATGGAAACGATATTCAACCGAAATGAACAAAAGAACATCCAGTTAGGAATATTGCAAAATAATTAAGAGACAATTAATGTAAGAATATCCAGGCAGGATCAGTGCGACGAAAATAGGACGACATGAAAATAATACCTTCCAAGCAGGATCATTGCAACGAAATTAAAACGAAAAAGAATGTAAGAACTTGCAGGCAAGATCATTGCAACGAAATTCAAGCGAAATAAATGCAATACCATCCAGGCAGGATCATGGGAACGAAATTATAACGAAACGAAAATAAGAATATCCAGGCAAGATCATGGCAACGAAATTAGTACGAAATGAGATCAATAATATCTAGACAGATTCATTTCAAAAAATTGAATGACCAGATAGGATCATTGCAACGAAATTGAAATACAATGAATGTAAGGACATCCAGGCAGGTTCATTACAACGAAATTAAGACGAAATGAACGTAAGAACGTACGGGCAAGATTGTTGCGACGAAATTAAGACGAAATGAATGCAAGAATATCCAAGCAGAATCATTGCAACGAAACCAAGACGAAATGAAAGCAAGAGCATCCAGGCAGGATCATGGCAACGAAATTATTACGAAATGAAAACAAGAATACCCAGGCAGGATCATTGTAACTAAAATAAGAGGAAATGAAAGCAAGAAGATCCAGGCAGGATCAGTATAAGGAGATGAAAACGAAATGAATGTAAGAGCACCCAGGCAGGATCATTGCAACGGAATTCAGACGAAATGAGCGCAAGAATATCCAGGCAAGATCATTGCAACGAAATTAAGACGAAATGAACATAAGATCATATAGGCAGGATCTATGAAACGAAATCAGAATATCCAGGTCGGATCATTGCAACGAAATTGAGACGAAACGACCATTCATAGCACTGGGCATTAATATCATCAAAGGAGCCAATGTTCAGATGCTGCAGGTACCCCTGATTGGTTCAGATTCATTGTACGATGAATGGAATCGGACGAAAGTCGGCGACCTCGAGCAAGCCCTTACCGCCATTGAGACACTCCCCCACAAACATATCTCCCTCCATCTCATGAAGCAATGTTTGAGCTTTCCGAAATTGGCGTATTACGCGAGGACTATTCCGAGGCGTCATCTCGCGCCGGTTTTGGAGGCCCATAGGAGCCAACTTCGGGCTACGCTCCAGAGACTCGTCGCGCAAGAATTGACGGATAGTCAATGGCAGCAGGCTACATTGCCCACGAAATTCGGAGGTCTTGGGCTTACTGTGGACGAGCTTCGGATGAGTGGGGGCGTTGTTCACCGGAGTGACTTGGCTTTCTTGTATTCCATTCAACAGGTCTACGGCTCCATGAAAGATATTTTGAAAGCAATCACTCATGCCCATCATGATCCGGCCGAGACCCATGCTCTGCAGAACCTCATCCCTTGAATGTTTCCCCCACGCACGGTACGACCTGCCCCAATCACCGCGAATTGGTAAAGGTAGCCATTCAGAAAAGCAGCGATTGTCTTGTACAAGGATCCTCTGCGAGCGACGCGCTTAGGATTCGAGCGTGTCAGCTTCCATGGGGGGATGGTTGGCTCGTCGGAACGCCTAGTAACGAGTTCAGATACTCTCCTCTCCAATGTTGCAGTCCTCGACTCTCTCTCCTTGCGACTTGGATTGGAAACTCTGACTTCTGGAGGGCAATGTCCGTTCTGTCATCAAGCCATGGATTCTTTGGGGCATCATTCTATGACATGCATGGCGGGAGGAGCTCGCACTCGCATGCACTACACCCTCCGTGACTCGATCTATGCGGTCACGGAACGGGCTGGGATGCGGCCACAGCTTGAGGTTGCAGGTCTTTTGCCAAATGCCGAGGGTAGACGCCCGGCGGATATTCTCTGTATTGCTACGCCTCTTCTCCAACAAAACTCATGGCGGAAGTATCCTCGTTTGGCCTTAGATATCGCTTTGGTATCTCCATATGCGACTTCTACTTTCAATTTAGCTGCATCGGGCTCGGGTGGGGCCGCCACGACATATGCCGAGCGCAAGCGTCGGGATCGTAACACGGAGACGGCCTGCCAGGCTCAGAACATGGGTTTTGAACCGGTTGTTTTCGAAACCACTGGTGGTTGCGAGATGGGCGCACGTGGATTCTTGAAGAGTATATGCCAGGAATGTGATCGAGCTACGAATTTTCCTTTGGGTACAACAAAACAAGATTTGAAAATTCGATTTTTGATTGATATTCAGAGGGGACTCTCTCACGTCTTGCATAAATGTCGCGCTGCACAGGCGTCTACGGATGTGGCCCAGGGGGCTATTGGGCGTTTCCTACAGGAGAATATGTTGTGAGACTTGTGCTTCATTCCTTGAGCAACTTCGTGATATTTGCTATGCCAGGTTTGATCCCCGCGCAGGTGGTACAAGGAAATGATCCTAACGCCGCGGCGAGAACTCATTCGAGACATTCTCGAGTTGTCGACTTAGACGCCCAGGCGGCTATTCGTAATGCTCTGGGATGCATAAGTCTTCCCTTTGTATAGAGTTTCGTCCGGCGTGTGTGTGTGTGTTGGCTTTGGAATTTCGTTTTCTCGGGGTTCTTGGTGAATTGGGGGTGGCGGCGGGTTTTTCAATGCACGACTAGGAGTCTCGAGATGACAAAATGTTTTTGTTCTTTGTTTTTGCTCTGGACGAATTCGTAACAAATTGGTGGTTTTGGGAGCACAAGTCTCTTGCACCGATGTTAAGTACGATCGTAAGCCATCGTACTTCTTGCCATGTTGGATGCTAGTCTGAAGGTTTGGGGTCTTGTGTTGGCTTCCCGCGATAGTCCGCGTCAATTGAGACGAAATATAAGCAAAAATTTCCAAATACCCAGGCAGGCTATCATGGCAACGAAATTAAGATTTAAGACGAAATGAATGCAAGAACGACAGGAATCTTCTATAACGGATCATGCGACACCCTGCATGGAGTTCTCCACTTCCTATCCCAGCCCCCCTTTCTCGAGCCTAGAATGTCTACTCCTCGCCTGCCTGCTTGCTCTTCCCAGAACGCCCCCCTTTCTCGAGCCGAGTGGGTCGGCTCCTCACCTGCCTGCTTGCTTTTTCCCAGAACGCTCGGTCTGGGTTGCTCCCTCTACCCCCCTCTCCTCCGCCGCGCCTGCCTTCAGAGATTAGCCCAGCCCGCTTTCCCCATCTGATGCTTGGCTGCAAGTCTTCTATCCCCTCTTGAACCTTTCGTGGAGGGGGGTCCATGACGGTTGTGGAGGCTGCCCTGAGATACGGAGGGGGAAGAGTGTGGTCACCGCGGTTACTGCCGTGGGTCGAGCCCTACCTCCTACCTACCTAATATGAATGTAAGAATATGCAGGCAGGATCATTACAACGGAATTCAGACGAAATGAGCGCAAGAATATCCAGGCAAAATCATTGCAACGAAATTAAGATGAAATGAACGTAAGATCATATAGTCAGGATCTATATAGCGAAATCAGAATATCCAGGCCGGATCATTGCAACGAAATTGAGACGAAATATAAGCAAAATCTTCCAAATAACCAGGCAGGCTATCATGGCAACTAAATTAAGATTTAAGACGAAATGAATGCAAGAACGATAGGATCATTGCAACGAAACCAAGACGAAATGAATACAAGAACGTCCAGGCAGGATCATTGCGATCAGGTTAAGACGAAATGAATGTAAGATCAACCAATCATATTCATTGCAACGAATTTAAAACGAAATGAATGTAAGAATATCCAGATAGGATCATCATAATGAAGTTGAGACGAAATGAACGCAAGAATATCCAATCAGGCTCATTGCAACGAAATTCAAACAAAATGCATGAACATCCGGGCAGGTGCACTACAAGGAGTTTTGACGATCTGAATGTAAGAACATCCATGATGGGTCATTGCAACGAAATGAAAACGAAATGAATACAAGAAGACGCAGGCAGGATCATTGCAACGAAATTAAGACGAAGTAAACATAAAAATATCCAGGCAGGATCATTGCAACGACACTGACACGAAATGAATGCAAGAATATCGAGGCAGACCAGTGTAATTAACGAAATTAAGACGAAATGAATATAAGTTCATCTAGGCAGGATCATAACAACGAAATTGAAACGAAATGATCGCATGAACATGCAGGCAGGATCGTCACAACGAAATTAAGACGAAATGAACGCAAGATCATCCAATCAACATCATTATAACAACATAAAGACGAAATGAATACAAGAATCTCCAGGCAGGACCAATATAACGAATTAAGACGAAAGGAACGTAAGCATATCCAGGTCGGATCATCGCAACGAAATTAAGAGGGAATTAAGAAGAAATATAAAGAAATCAAGACGACATGAATACAAGAATATCCAGGCAGAACGTAAGAATATCCAGATAAGAATATTATAAAGAAATTAAAAACGAAATGAATATAAGGACATCCTTGCACGGTCATTACAACGAAATTAAGACGAAATGAACGCAAGATCATCCAATCAGCATCATTATAACGACATAAAGACGAAATGAATACAAGAATCTCCAGGCAGGACCAATATAACGAATTAAGATGAAAAGAACGTAAGCATATCCAGGTCGGATCATTGCAACGAAATTAAGAGGGAATTAAGAAGAAATATAAAGAAATCAAGACGACATGAATACAAGAATATCCAGGCAGAACGTAAGAATATCCGGAGAAGAATATTATAAGGAAATTAAAAACGAAATGAATATAAGGACATCCTTGCACGGTCATTACAACGAAATTAAGGCGAAATGAACATAAGAACAATCAGGCATGATCATTACAACGAAATTTCGACGAAATGAAAACAAGAACATCCAGGAAGGATCGTTGCAGCGAAGTTGACGAAATGAATACAAGAAGATCCAGGCGGCACCATTACAACGAAAATATGACAAAAAGAATGCAAGATCATCCAGGCAACATCATTGCAACGAAAAAAAAATCCAATCAGATCCAATACAACGAAAGGAAGACGAAATCTATGCAAGATCATCCAGGCAAAATCATTTCAACGAAGTAGAGACGAAATCAATATAATAATATTCAGGTAATATCATTACAATGAAAAAGAGACGAAATGAATTCAAGATCATCCAGATAGGATCATTATAACGAAATTAAGGCGAAGAACATCCAGGCAGGATCATTATAACGAAATTGAAATGAAATGAATGCAAGATCATCCAGGCAGGGTCAGTGTAGTGAAATTACGACGAAATGAATGCAAGATATCCAGACAAGATCATTGCAACGAAACTCGACCAGAATGAATACGAGAATATCAAAATAGGTTCATTGCAACAAAATTTAAATGAAATGAATGCAAGAACATCCTGACAGATTCGCTGCCAGCGAATTAAGACGAAATGAATACAAGGATATCCACTAAGAGGATATGATCGCAAGGACCTCCAGAAAGGATCGCTGCAACGAAATTCAGATGAAATGAATGCAAGACCATCCAGACAGGACCAATATAACGAAATTACGACGAAATGAATTTAAAATCATCACGATAGGATCATGATAACGAAATTCAAACGTAATGAACGCAAGAGCATCCAGATAGGATCATTACAACGAAATCAAAACGAAATGAATGCAACCATCGAGGAGATCATTATAATGAAATTCAGATGAAATGAATACAAGAATATCTAGGCAACTTCATTACAACGAAATGGAGAATTGAAAGAAGATCATCCAGATAAGATCATTATAACGATATTATGACGAAATGATCTCAAGCATAATCAGCCACGATCATTGCAACGAAATTGAGATGAATGAGTTCAAGAATACCCAGGCAAGATGATCATAACGAAATTCAGACGACATGAATGCAAGATCATCCAGATAGGATCATTATAATGAAATGAAGACGAAATGAATACAAGAATATCCAGGTAGGATCATTGCCACGAAATGAAGACGAAATGAATACAAGAATATCCAGGCAAGATTATTGCAACGAAATGAAGACGAAATCAATGTATTATTATAATGAAATGAAGATGAAATGAATTCAAGATCACCCAGGCAGGATCATTGCAACGAAATTATGACGAAATGAATATAAGAATATCCAATCAGGATCAGTGCAAATAAATTATGACGAAATGAATGTAAGACCAATCAGGCAGGATCATTGCAATGATATTATGACGAAATAAATATAAGATCATCCAGATAGGGATATTACAACAAAATCTCATTCAAACCAGGAAGATTCATTACTACCGAATTAAGACGAAATGAATGCAAGGCCATCCAATAAAACGATATGATTTCAAGGATATCCAGGCAGGATCATTGCAACGAAATGAAGACGAAATGAATGTCACAATATCCAGATAGGATCATTTTAACGAAATGATGACGAAATGAATATAAGAATATCCAGGCAGGATCAGTGCTCATTCGTCCAATGATTATTCGAGAATATCCGATACTTCGTCGATACGAATTATTCAATTTTTGATTGGATCGCTCTCCGGTCCAATCTTCATATCGTAGAAAAAGAATAATTTCCTTTCTCGAAACAAGCATTGAAAGATTGGAAATCTCGCTTCCCTCCAAAATCGAGATCGAGAGTTGACCTCCGGGAGTTGACCTCAAGTTATGGGACCTAGTGGCACTCGGGTATGTAGAAATGAATTTTCTGGAATCAGCGATTGCTATATTGATTCAGGGAGATATATATATCTGAGGCCTTCTGAAATTGTAATTCTCAAATGCTGAATATGTATTTCAACCGAAAGATAAAGGGTTCCATCTTCCCTAACCTGACTTATATAAAAAATATGTTGAATATATCCGGATCGTAATACAGAATATGGGTCTACAAGATTTGTATCTATTACCATGCATATATTTTGCGATATTCGGATGCTTCTCATTTCATCAGATCCAAGATTACGGATATTGGAAAATAAGCAAATCTGCGGTACGTTAACAAAAGTCAAGTAGAATGATGTTAGAGCATATAAAAGTGCCACAAGATATCTGGAAGCGAGCGTAAGTAAACCCCACCGAGGGAGACCAGAAATTCTCCTCTATTCTCCGTAAAAAACAATAAGAATTGCAAGATCCAAGTTTCATCATTGAGATATAGATATGAAAAAATTTCATATTCATTAAATATGAGCAAATTCATCAGATCCTTTTCCTTTCCATTGACCAATTTTTCTCTAAATCTTTTCGTCTTCATGATATATAAATTAGACCATGAATATCAATTATGAAAGAAAATCATTTGAAGAAAATTTATCCACAGATCATCCTAATCGGACATTGCATTGGATTGTGTGCGA
>CAJNDS010001642.1:0-12211 GCA_905221605.1 Symbiodinium natans | reverse complement strand
TGTGGGGCTGTCTGTGGGGCTGTCTGTGGGGCTGTCTGTGGGGCTGTCTGTGGGGCTGTCTGTGGGGCTGTCTGTGGGGCTGTCTGTGGGGCTGTCTGTGGGGCTGTGTGTGGGGCTGTGTGTGGGGCTGTGTGTGGGGCTGTGTGTGGGGCTGTGTGTGGGGCTGTGTGTGGGGCTGTGTGTGGGGCTGTGTGTGGGGCTGTGGGGCTGTGGGGCTGTGGGGCTGTGGGGCTGTGGGGCTGTGGGGCTGTGGGGCTGGTGTGGCTGATGGGGCATTGTGAGGGGACACTGTGGACTGTGGGGCATGTTGGGGCTGTGGGGAACTGTAGGGCTGTGGGGCTGTGGGGCTGTGGGGCTGTGGGGCTGTGGGGCTGTGGGGCTGTGGGGCTGTGGGGCTGTGGGGCTGTGGGGCTGTGGGGCTGTGGGGCTGTGGGGCTGTGGGGCTGTGGGGCTGTGGGGCTGTGGGGCTGTGGGGCTGTGGGGCTGGGGCTGGGGGCTGGGCCAGCCTGGGGTCTGGGTTTGGGGCTGGGGCCTGGAGCCTGGATGGTGGGCTGGGGGCTGGGGGTGGGGCTGGGGCCTGGTGGGCCTGGGTTTAAGCCTTGTGTGGGGCCTGGGCCTGGGCCGGCCTGGGCCTGGGCCTGGGCCTGGGCCTATAAGGAGTGAACGAATACAATGAACGCCCCGTAAAAAGACTTATTGTTGGGGCGTGTTAATAGTATTCCTGTCCCGTTCATTGCATTCACTTCGTAGTTATAATATCTTCATGAATACTGTAACTTCATGAACAAGCCTTTCTGTGGGGTCGCTCATAAGATTCATGCATTCGCGAGCTCATTTATAATCTTATTCCCTCGTTTCGTTCACACAATTATAATATTATTACACGCGTAAACTTGCCATAATATTAAAATTGTATTCTCTTCACGTACTACCTTCACTCACAGATCACCAGGAAAGCCCACATGAAGATAACACCCCGGAAAGCCGTGTGCATGAGGAAATGATTGGTGCGTTCCTGTTGTTCCGGAGATTCCTAAAGACCCTTGAAAAACCCCTTCAAGAAGCTAATGTGTCATCCTAATGGTTGCTCCCTTCGTATGAGTGTATGAGTGAAACGGTGAGACAGGAGCCAGTTGATGATTGTTCCAGAGTGAATAGAACTAAAACCGTGAGTCCAATTCACTGATTCTTGCGTGTACACCATTGAGTGAGTTTATGAAGAGAGCGCATTATAATGAAGCGAAGTGAAAGCATGAATGCGCGAAAGAAGCGAACGAAGGGCATGAACGAAACAACACACTTTTTCTATGGACGCGCTCACTGTGTTCACGCATTATTATTCTATTCTTAGTGCTCACGCCTTTATTATTATGTAGAGAACGTACTAAATTACAGGATTAATTCACTTCCTTCGTTTCACTTCGTTCACAGGATAATATGCTTCATACACCCTTATTACCGTATTAAATTGGTTTATAAAGTGTGAACGGACAACACGCGTTAATAAATTCCCTGTCATTCCGGCGGTTCGTATGCACGGTTGGGCGATTTGTAATATAATCTCGCGTCTTTTATTGCATTAGGAAAGAACGGAGTGAAAGGAACCCACATTCAGATATTAACTCACTTCCTTCTTTCGTTTCTTTCACGGATTCACGCGGTCGCTCCTTTCATCGCTTCCTTGTAATGCCCAATTTCATTGGGAGCCTGGGAAGCGGACAATTTGGGGTTTTGGAAGCCAATTTTGGGCTTTGGAAGGTGAGTTGGGCTTTGGTTTGCCGGGGCACGGGAAGGCCCCACAGGTTTAAGTAAATTGAACATTTGGCCTCCCGGCCTCCCGCTTTGGATTAATTTACTTAAACTCTGTTTGTCAGCTGTTTAGACAAATATCTTTGAAAATTCAGATTGGTGCCACATACAATTTTCTATCTTATTTTGGGGTCTGTGAGGGTTTAGGGGTTTAGGTTTAGTTACTTAAAGGGAATTTGGGTTTAGGGTTTAGGGGTTCTAGGCGTTAGTGGTTTGGGGTTTGAGGGGTTTAGGGGTTTAGGGGTTTAGGTGGGTTCTAGGGCGTTCGGGGTTTAGGGTTTAGGGCGGTTTACAGGATTTAGGCTTAAGGGGTGTTGAGGGTTTATGGTTTAGGGTTTATGGTTTAGTGTTTAGGGTTTATGGTTTAGGGTTTAGGGTTTAGGGTTTAGGGTTTAGGGTTTAGGGTTTAGGGTTTAGGGTTTAGGGTTTAGGGTTTAGGGTTTAGGGTTTAGGGTTTAGGGTTTAGGGTTTAGGGTTTAGGTTTAGTGTTTAGGGTTTAGGGTTTAGGGTTTAGGGTTTAGGGTTTAGGGTTTAGGGTTTAGGGTTTAGGGTTTAGGGTTTAGGGTTTAGGGTTTAGGGTTTAGGGTTTAAGGGTTTATAGAAATTGTATAGGGTTTGTGTCCGGAGTTTTGACGGGTTTTGACGGGGTTTTGACGGGTTTTGACGGGGTTTTGACCGGTTTTTTCTTTTGCTTTTGAACAAGATTTTGGTTTTGACGGCTGGGGCTGCTGGGGCTGGGGCTGGGGCTGGGCTGGGTCCCAGCCCCAGGAGCTGGGGCTGGGGCTGGGGCTGGGGGGCTGGGCTGGGCTGGGCTGTCTGTTGTGGTGCTGAGCATGGCTGGGGCTGGCTGGGCCTGGCTGGGGCTGGGGTTGGCTAATTGTGACTGGGGCTGGGACTGAGGCTGGGGCTGGGGCGGGGCTGGGGGTTGGGGCTGGGCGCTGGGCTGGGGCTGGGGCTGGGGCTGGCTGGGGGCTGGGGCTGTGGGGCTGGGGGCTGGTGTGATTGCACGAGCTGCTCGAACGGAATTAGGGTCCGGGGTAAAGACTTTTGACCGGATTTTTGACCGGTTTTTTCTTTTGCGTTTGAACAAACGTGCGATGGCTTTCCTTCGACGGGTGTTTTGGAGTTGAGGGGGTTGGGTAGATGGGGTATATGGCTTTCCAGGCTTGGTGAAGCCTTGCGCAAATAAGTTGGAGAGCCCGAATAAAATTGTTGCTTGGGAGACCTGTCTACTGAAGCTTTTTGGGTTCTTTCTTTTCTCGTATTGTTTTCATGCCAAGTTTCGGATTGCGAATGTGTTGGGAAATTGCGGTCCGCGGCTGCTTCCAGTTCGTGCTTAGTGGTGTGTTGCTTGGGAGACCTGTCTACTGAAGCTTTTTGGGTTCTTTCTTTTCTCGTATTGTTTTCATGCCAAGTATCGGATTGCGAATGTGTTGGGAAATTGCGGTCCGCGGCTGCTTCCAGTTCGTGCTTAGTGGTGACCGGCTGCAAGACTATCTCCCATCGAATAGCTTCCTTCATGGGGACGGACTGCAAGACCATGTCCCATCGAACACGGTCATACACAGCCAGGTCTTACAGGGTTTGCGTCCGGGGTTTTGGCGGGTCTGATGGGTCATGGGTTCTGATTTTCTAAATTGCTGGTTGCAAATTCTTGGGCAGATATTGACTCGTCTTCGGTATTTGGCAAATGCGAGACACGACTTTTCGGGGCCCTACCTCTGTCGTTTTCTATGAGAAGAATGTATGTTCGATTCGCTTCTTGTGAGTTCGCTTCTCTTGAGCCAAGAATTTTGCGTGGATGGATTGTCGTGGATGTGTTGCTGTGAGGAATTACACAAGCTTGCTGGATGTTCTTCCAAGCCAGCTCCATGCTTCTTTTTCACCGAGCTGGCGTACATTGGTGGTCCTGACCTAAGCTTTGGTCTGCGCAGACCCTGCTGCAGGTGGTGAGACATGGACGTTGTGTCCTCGGCAGCCGCGGAACCTGGCAGGCGGCGGGCGGTTGCTGTGCATTCTTGCTGCCTCTACAGACATGGTGGTTGCGAGCGTTGAAGCCCTTCCCTGCCGGCCTAGACTTCTCGGATTGCAAATGTGTTGGGATATTGGGCGAGGTCGTGCAAGAAGGCTTGGTCTGTCAGCTGCTCCGGAGAGCGCGTTGTGGAGTCGATGCGAAAGATGCTGTCGTTGAAGAAGCGGTAGGCCACCCAGTGAGCGTTGTCCCGGTTCTGTACGAGGCCCACGGCTGCTTCCAGTTCGTGCTTGGTGGTGACAGGCTGTAGCACCATCTCCCATCGAATGCGGTTGAAGGCAGCTAGGGCTTTGGATTGAATAACTTGGGCCAGAACCTCGGAGGAGTAGTAGCCGTCTGCGGCCATGTGGTCCTGGGCGACTTCACCTCGCTCCTCTCCGCCCTCCTGGAGAAGGATTTGCACGGCTTCCTTCATGTCGGTTTCGGTGAAGACGGCCCCGCCCAAGGCGTTATTCAAGGCATGCATGCCGCAGAGAGCACGATCCTGGCGCTCGAAATATGGGAGGTTGCTTTGCGGGGACGGCAGCGGGGCTGCGGGCTTATTGCTCGTCCGCGCATGCTTTGCTGATGGGGCGTTTGGCGCCGAATCGGCTGCTGGCCTTTTGTCGGGGACACCGAGGAGCAGGATTCTGCTTTTGGCGCTGGATCTGCTCTTGGCTTTGGCAACGCTCTTGGTGCGGCCTTTGCACCCTCCCTTGCCCTTGCTTTTCGCCTTTGCGCTGCCCTTAGCTTTTGCTTTGGGTTTGGACGGGCACTTCTGCTTGTGTTCCTTGATGGCAAGTTTGGTGTTTGGGAGTTCTTGTCCGCACTGTCGGCAGCACCAAGGAAGTTCACCGTCTGCATGCTCCTCTTCTTCCTTACGTTTCATCAGCTGAGCCCAATCTGGAGCGCCCATCTCGGCAAGCTTGGCCTCATAGAAGTCCTTGCTCTGCGGCGGCTGGAAGAGTTGCTTCCACAGTTGGGTTCCGTCCCGCTCGGCTTGCTGGGCCTTCAGTTGGGTGAGTGCCCATTCCGCCTTTGAGTTGAATCGCAGGGACTT
The DNA here is from genome assembly GCA_905221605.1 of Symbiodinium natans. Lineage (NCBI taxonomy): Eukaryota > Dinophyceae > Suessiales > Symbiodiniaceae > Symbiodinium > Symbiodinium natans. Next base: position 7,331 of record CAJNDS010001642.1, on the reverse strand, counting down.
GGGATTGAAGAATTCCAGGGTGCAAAGGGCTTGCTCGGGGCAGCGGCTCAGAGCCACGTACGCTTGCCCCTCCTGCTTGCAGGTGGCATCGAGGCGGGAGTGGGCGCCATCCTGCAACGTGGCCGCCTGACTTTTGTGAATGGTGGTGGCCTTCGCTAGCACCAAGGGAAATTGCAACCTTGAGGCCTTGCTGCCTTCCATGTCCAGATAGGTGGCGGACCGTCGCGAGATGGCAACGAAGCTGGTTTCGTTCTCTGCGCGCCACTTGGCACCAGCCTTCTTCTCGAATTCGATCCACACCTTTTCGATCTCTCCAGTGGTTTCGTCTGCATCAATATGCTCAACAAAGCCGCAGGCTCCGTTGACCAGGCCGTCTTGCGTGTCGAGGTTGTACCTGAGCATCACGCGGACACCGACAGCAAGGTGCAGCAAGGTTTCCAAGCCGGCCGTGTTCTCTGGATCAGCCCACACCACTTCGGGAGACAGCGGCGCACCAGTTTTGACATTCGTGTCTAGGGCAGGACTTTGGTAGAGCTTGACGCCGGTCCTTTTGACATGCTCCTCGATGTAGTGGCGATTCTTCTCCGCCACGGCTTTGCGCGTCGGGTACAGACACACGGCCTTTGGAGAAGGCCTGCTGTCGTTCTTGTTCGGAACCATGCCTTGCAGCTCCTGAATGTCCTCTTCCGTCCACGTGCCGACACGAACTCGTGCGAGAAGAGCTGCCCACTTCGGGTCCTTTGCTGCACGTTGATTGCCTTCTAGCTCGCAAAGCTGAAGCAGTGTCCACAGTGAGCTGGCAAAGGCCGGCAGCCCGCCCGGCGGTGGCAGCTGATAAAGGTCTCCAGAGAACACGACATGCACTCCTCCGAAGGGAACGTGCGGCATGTTCTTAGCCAACCGCAGATGCTGATCCAGGCGCTCCAACATAAAGGACGATATGAAGCCCATCTCGTCCACGAAGAGGGCCGCCACCAGCTTCCAGATGCTTCGCAGCGTGGCCAGTATGGGGCCATTTGGTAGCGGCACGTCGCAGGCCCTTCCGTAGCTCTGGTTCACGACGGGAAGCAAGCAGCAAGTGTGGAGAGTGACGCCGTTGATGTTCCATGCTGCCACCCCTGTGGGCGCAGCAATGATGGTTCCCACTCCCGCCTCCCGAAGCATGTGGGCTGCTGCGCGCACCACCACGGACTTCCCACAGCCGCCCGGTCCGTGGAGGAGCATGTGGAGGCGGTCAGTATTGTTGGTGTCATTGGTGTTGCGGCGGGCCCACACCGTCTCGAAGATGTATTCCATGGCTCTTCGTTGATGCTGTGTTTCTGGGCTGGGGTTCTCCGCAGCAGTGAGCATGTTGAAGGATTCCTCGCCACCTTCCACCGGCGCAAAGGCATCTCCAGGTGCTCCTGTCGGAACATGGTCTGGAGCCGCAAATTCGATGTCGTCCCCGTGACGTGCCTTCAGTGCCTCTAAAATCTGGATGGAGTCCTCGTAGTTGTCCTGCGCGATCTTGCTGTTGGCCCACCCATCTCGCAAGTGCGCAGGGTGCATCCTCGCCTTCATGTACATGACGGCCTGGACGGCCTGCAGCTTGCGAGCGGCGTTCACTGTCCCGTCCATTTGCGGGAAGCATTTCGACCGCAGGAAATCTGGGTACCCATCCAAGTCGCGGGCGATGCGCTGGAAGGCTGCTGCGTGGCTACCTTTGTCCTCTTCTTGCAGCCAGTCGCCTGGTTCCGTCCAAACGGAGTAGAGCAGCAGCCTGGAGAACCAGAAGGCCTCCGGTTCCTGGTCAGGGCTGAAATTCCGGTATCCGACGATGGCCGGACGCTTTCTGAGCTGAGGGAATTCCACGCCGATGAACTTGAAAGCTGCGCAGAAATCCAAGAAGTTCATGTTCATGAGGCGGCATGTTGCAGGCTTGCCTCCTTCCACAGGCAACTCCACTTCGATGTTGCCGAAAGCGACTTGCATCTCCCTGTACCAGCGCTGCGCAGCCGGCATGCGTCCATCCCTGTCGAGCTTGCTGTTGCGGTAGCTCTCCGGCTGTTGTAGCGCCAGGCTCTCTTCGTGCTGGGGCACGGACAACGTCCAGGTATCGGGTGGTCCGACTTGAACCCAAATGTGCTCCCTGGAGAACTCAACGATGGGAAAGCCTAGCAGCAAGTGGCAGGCCTCGAAGGTGGACGTGGTCCGGCCCTGCAGCGCTGCGTGCGCGGCTTTGTACACCTGCTGGCTGCCCAAGCTGGTGCCACCATGATCATTGCGGCTGGAGGCGAGGCTGGCCAGTATACTCTCCATGCGCCGCTGGGCCGCGAGATCTTGTTCCGATTTAAAGGAGTAGCCCAGGATGTAACGACTGGCACTGGTCAGTTCGCATATGACTTGGAGGTCCATGCTGGCACGCCACCGTCGCAGGATCTTGATGTTGTATTGCCCGAACATGTTGTCCCCCTGGGCCCGCCTGACCACGAGGCTGCTTTTCCAGCGGCTGTTGGCATACTTCTCCTGGGAGGTGCGGCGTCGAGTTCGCTCTTCGATTTCATTGTGTGGAAAGCCAAACCTGCAAGAGCCATACGTCTTGATGCCGCAATATTCACTGTGCTTGTGCCGCACTAGCTCCGCCAGCTGGGCATTTAGCTCCTTGTTGCGGGGTGAAACTTTCGTGGATTTGCGCCAGCTTTCTGGTGACTTCGTGCAGATGTACTTGTCACTCCAGTCTTCTGCGCAAGTGGGCGTGAAAGACTCCATGGCCTCTTCATCCGACCAATCCGGAACTATCGCTTCTGCTTCCGCTGTCTTCTCAGCGTCTCTGGAGCTGACTGCGCTTGTTCGTCGTGGCCATTCCACTGCCCAAAGCAGAATGTGAGCGTGAGGGTAGCCCCTCTTCTGCCACTCGATGCGGATGATGTAGTCTCGGATCTTGAATGGTGGGCGCTCCGTGCGAACGCCGCGGTGTCGGCCCGCTGAATCTCTCGTTGGCGCTTGCGCAAAGTCTGCAGGCTCTTTGCGGTGGCCGCCCTCCGGCTCGTCCTGCTCGTCTGCTTCCTGCTCCAGATGGGACTCTGTGTCATGCTCGGCCTCCAGCCATGCCATGAGTTGGTTGAGCTGGTGCATGAACTGTCGTGCCACGATCGCCGGCTGTTGGTTGCACAGCTGGTTTGGCGACAGATCGTCCCACTTGAATTGCTCGTCAGACTGGTAGCAGCGCAGGATTTCAGCAGCTTGACGCTCCAGCTCTTCCGGAGGCGTTTCAGGACGCAGCCGCAGCAGCCGCCCTGTGATGGCCGCAACAAGGATGTCGGGCTGCCGAGCATGGCAAGTGAGGGTCATGAAGAAGTTGGGTGTTCCGAGCTGCTCGTACATGCTGAGCGCGACGCCCTTCTTTGCGTAGATGTAGGGCTGAGTACCGGGGATGTCCCTGAGGGCTGTGTAGACCTGGTTGTTGCCACGTTCGTACATCGTCTTTCTGCTTGGAGCCTGCTGGCCGCTGATCTGCACATTGATGTTGCCTGAAAGGCGCTTCTTGGTTTGCGTCTCCAGGAGCCACATGGTGTAGGCTGGGGATGCCTCGAAGCGTGGATCCTGGCTCAGCAAGCGCTTGCGTGCATACTGTGAGAAGCTTGGGTACATGCTTTGCCATCCGCCTGTTCCCGTGGGAAACAAGTGCGGGAAGAGCTTGACATCCATGTCGTCGGTGAGCGCCGCGCAACCTCGGGCCTTTTGTAACTGCCTTGTCTCGGCTCCAGGGATCTTCAACTCTTTGGGCAAAAGGTATGTCATCTCGAGATCTTCTTCCTTCTCTCGCAGGATACCGTGACTTTGGCTTCCCAAGGCCGAGGAGTGTGAGCCACCGGACTCCCCCGTTTGGCGCCCTTGGGAAGCTGTTTGCTGACTCAAACGCTCGTCGACCGCATCAGGCTGCGCCAATTGGACATCCAGGATGGTGGCCATTTTGGCTATGGCTCTGTCCACGGCTGGATTGGCTTTGTACAAGCGGTGTTGGGCCTTCAGTTCCTTCAAAGCTTCGTGCAAGCAATCCAGACGGGCTGGAGAAGCAGTCAAGCCTTGAACTCCTTGGACGAAGACTGTGCCATCTTCCTCCAGTATGGCTCCCTCCAATACGTCACAGATGAAAGGGTCCTCCATGAGTACGGTGTACATGCGACCCCACTGTGCGCTGGGGCCACCTGACGGGAGTTTGTCGATGAGGACTTGCGAGATCCGAGCCATGGCGATCAGGTGCTGCTCCATGGGCCTCAGTATCTGGAGTGCCTCTGGCGCAGTTGGCACATCTGGCAGGATGATCTTCGTAGAATCTTCGCGGCACCTTTTGCAAAGCATCTGCTTGGTTCCTTTGGCCGGGCAGACGTGCTTTGCAGGGGTAAGGGTCCGACACTTCTCGCAAACACGCGACAGCCCGAATCTGCCCCAACTACGCACGAATGCAAGGTAGTGAGCATCCACTTGTTCAGGCGTCAGCTCATCTTCATCAGGAAACGGGTACCCCTGCTTCTGGATCTCAGTTGCAATGGGCTTCGGACCACGGCTTGCAAACCCGTCCTCAGCACGTTCGGCTTGCAGCTCACGCCTCTGCGCTTGTCGGCTGACCCCTTCAGGGGGCAAGGGCCCGCGACTTGCAAACCCGTGCTCAGCACGTTTGGCTTGCAGCTGAAGCCTCTGTGCTTCACGGTTGTCCTCCTCTGGTTTTGGCCCCCGGCTTGCAAACCCGTGCTCAGCACGTTCGGCTTGCAGCTCACGCCTCTGCGCTTGTCGGCTGACCCCTTCAGGGGGCAAGGGCCCGCGACTTGCAAACCCGTGCTCAGCACGTTCGGCTTGCAGCTGAAGCCTCTGTGCTTCGCGGTTGTCCTCCTCTGGTTTTGGCCCCCGGCTTGCAAACCCGTGCTCAGCACGTTCGGCTTGCAGCTCACGCCTCTGCGCTTGTCGGCTGACCCCTTCAGGGGGCAAGGGCCCGCGGCTGCCACCTCCCTTTGCCGCCCGTTCCTGTTGCCGAGCTTTTCGCTTAGCGCTTTCTTCTGCTTGGCGCTCTTCTTTCTCGGCTTGGCGGCAGCGTGGATCGCTGCACCACCCCTGTCCCCGACCGCTCCTGTTTCCCACACCGCATCGCTGGCAAGGCGCCATGGCAAATGCTCAGTTCTATCTGCAACTCAGGCTGTGTCTGAAAAGCTGCGATGGGTTTGTGCACCGGAGATTGTGAAATAAAGCGCATGTCAGAAGGCATTCTCTAGCACGTGCAACAGTTTGTCTGTCTTTCCTTGCCAGTCCACTTTACTTTTCTGGCTCCTGCGTGACAGATGCATCTGTGGTGACTTGGTTTGCTCTCAAAAAAGATGTACAGAGCGGAGACAAACTTAGGAGTTCACGCCAGGCGCCTGGCGACTCTACAAGCCGAAGTCTTGTCAAGGCCACGAGCAGCAGCCTGTTGTCTTCACTGCGCAGCATGTCTTCATGGCTGCTGGGTGTCCTGTGCTGTGACGATGTCCCACAAGTCATCGGAGAGGACCAACGTGTCCAATGGGGTTGGCTCCCCATCTAAGACCGTGCACACTTCTTGGTTCCTGCTCTGCAGACGGCCTTGGGCTGCGGCTGCTATGGTAGCGGATGTAGGAAGCTGTTCCATCAGTTCCATCTCCAGCGAATGGCTTGACACGCTGGCGATTCGCAGCACCTCCTCACCGGCCACCGTGGAGAACACGACGTCGACGGTGTTTTGATCCGCGGGCATCAAACTGCAAGTAATAACCAAAGGCGAGGGCACTTCTCGGACATAGACCCTCCCTGCTGGAAGATTGATCCAATTGTCAAAGCGCAGTTCTTCCGCTTCGAAGACAGCAACATGAGGTGCTTCTGGATGCCATTGGGTAAATCGGCATTCCAGCCTATTCATGCCTCTGACGCAAAAGGCAGGCATATACCATCCAGGGGCTGTCTCTGTGGCAAGCGCAGCGCCGCTCAAGCCAATCAGCGACCAGGCGCCAGGACCGCCGTCCAAACACCGGCTCCATTCAAGACGGCAACCATCCATCTTGCAGGTTTCGATCACTGGCAGAAAGTGTGGCCTGCGTTCCTGCTGAGCCAAGACTGCTGTGAATGCCTTGCTTGCAAGAATGTGCGACTTTCTTCTCTCTCACGCGCAGCTTCCTCAGCTTCGTGCAGTTCTTTTTCAACCCAGTCCCTATCGTCGAACCCGTCCTCACCGTCCGCCTGTTCAAAACCGCGAATGGGGCGGTCTGTGCCCTGGAAGTCCTCGTCCATGTCTTCGGACATCGTGGCACCAGTCGACCTGAGAAGCAAGGGTGTCGGCTAGATTCGGACATGGCCGTCGCACCAGTCGACCTGAGGACAAAGGCCAGTAGTCTTCTTTCATTAGAAGTCGAACTACATTTCCCGCAGAAAAATGGTTGATAATGGGGTCCGGGAAAAGGGTGCAGCTAGGGGCGGGGGGCAAAGCAGTTGAATTATTTGGGTGGGTTTTCCTGGTTCCTGGCAACCTGCATAAAGAGTCGAACGTTCCAGCAATCCTCAGAGCTTCGGAATAAGTCACACTGGGTTCCTGGCTCCTTTCAGGCCTCATAATGAGTCGAACTGAGTTCTCTGTGCGTGGCAACGTGCAGAAGACTTGTCTAGCAACTCTCAGAGTGACCAGTGGGTCTTGCGCGTGTTCAATATAAGTCGAACTGGGCTCCCGGCTGTTTGTTAATTGTGCAACAATTCAAACTGATCTTCTGGCGTTCTGGTTCTGGGAACCTTCGTAACAAGTCGAACGAGGCTGCGTCTCTTGAAAGTATATAGTCATTATACGTAATTAGAATAGGGTGTGTCTTCTTTCATTAGAAATCGAACTGCATTTCCCGCAGAGAAACGGTTGGTAAGGAGGTCCGGGAAGGAGGTGCAGCTAGGGGTGGGGGGCAAAGCGGTTGAACAAGCTTCGGAATAAGTCACGCTGGGTTCCTTGCTCCTTTCAGGCCTCATAATGAGTCGAACTGAGTTCTCTGTGCGTGGCAGTGGGTCTTGCGCGTGTTCAATACAAGTCGAACTGGGCTCCCGGCTGTGTGTTAATTCTGCGACAAGTCAAATGGATCTTCTGGCTCCTGGATTCATCACGATAGATCGAACATGCAACCCTCTTTAAGTCGATCCAACCATTTTGGACAGGCAAAAAGGCCAGCGGGGGTGTGGGGGGCCCCGGAAGGGTGGGGAGGCGGGAGAAGGGGGGGGTGGTGGGGCGTGGTGGGAACCCTCATTTTAAGTTGAACCAATAATTCGTGAAGAGGCGGGGGAGGGGGGGTGAGGTGGGGGGGGAGGGGGGGGGC
>CAJNDS010001641.1:0-12280 GCA_905221605.1 Symbiodinium natans | reverse complement strand
CCCTAAACCCTAAACCCTAAACCCTAAACCCTAAACCCTAAACCCTAAACCCTAAACCCTAAACCCTAAACCCTAAACCCTAAACCCTAAACCCTAAACTCAGGCGTGGCTGGTGGGGGAGCTTCGCTCCTTTCCCACCAGCCGAGCCGCCAAAGCAAGTGGCTGCATGGGCATCGCACATACAATATGCCTATACAGCAGTTCAACTGTCTTACCAGAGAGCGTGCCGTGCCACCGCTAGGCAGTGGAGCGGTATCAGTACTGACAATATATTATATATATACCCCAAAACCTGCCCGAAATCACGGTTAAACTATAAAGATTTCTATAGTTTTGCGTCTAAACTATAAACGTTTATAGTTTAGGATCTATAGTTTTGGCTCTAAACTATAGACGTTTATAGTTTAGCGTCTATAGTTTAGGGCTTTATAGTTTAGGCTTTATAGTTTAGCGGCTAAACTATAAACGTCTATAGTTTAGGAGTCAGGCTTTATAGTTTATCGCCGAAACTATAGACGTTTATAGTTTAGGCTCTAGAGTTTGGGGCTCTATAGTTTAGGGCAAAATCCAGAAATTGGAGGCAGCATTTCCGGCATCGATTTCTGTACTAAAAAATCGCATTTTGAAGCTCGGTCCAGGCCAATCCTGGGGGACCCCCCACGGATGGTCCTAAACTATAAACGCTTCTATAATTTAGGAGCCAACCTTTATAGTTTAGCGGCTAAACTATAAACGTCTATAGTTTAGGAGTCAGGCTTTATAGTTTAGCGCCGAAACTATAGACGTTTATAGTTTAGGCTCTAGAGTTTGGGGCTCTATAGTTTAGGGCAAAATCCAGAAATTGGAGGCAGCATTTCCGGCATCGATTTCTGTACTAAAAAATCGCATTTTGAAGCTCGGTCCAGGCCAATCCTGGGGGACCCCCCACGGCTGGTCCTAAACTATAAACGTTTCTATAGTTTGGGAGCCAACCTTTCTAGTTTAGCGGCTAAACAATAAACGTCTATAGTTTAGGAGTCAGGCTTTATAGTTTAGCGCCGAAACTATAAACAGGCTTTATAGTTTAGCGCCGAAACTATAAACGTCTATAGTTTAGGCTTTAGGAGGGTGGGGCTCTATACTTTAGGGCAAAATTCCAGAAATGGGGCGCATTCCGGCATCGATTTCTGTACTTTACAAATCGCATTTGAAGCTCGGTCCAGGCCAATCTGGGGGACCCCCGCACGGCTGGTTCTAAACTATAAAGTTTCTTTAGTTTGGGAGGTCACCTTTATAGTTTAGCGGCTAAACTATAAACGTCTATAGTTTAGGAGTCAGGCTTTATAGTTTAGCGCCGAAACTATAAACGTCTATAGTGTAAGAGCCCCTCTTTATAGTTTAGCGCCTAAACTAGAAACGTCTATAGTTTCGGAGCCATTCTTTATAGTTTAGCGCCTAAACTATAAACGTTTACAGTTTCGGAGCCCCTCTTTATAGTTTAGCGCCTAAACTATAAACGTCTATAGTTTAGGAGCCACTCTTTATAGTTTAGCGACTAAACTATAAACGTCTATAGTTTAGGAGCCCCTCTTTATAGTTTAGCGCCTAAACTATAAACGTTTACAGTTTCGGAGCCCCTCTTTATAGTTTAGCGCCTAAACTATAAACGTTTACAGTTTAGGTTTAGCGCCCCAGCCCCTCTTTATAGTTTAGCGCCTAAACTATAAACGTTTACAGTTTAGGAGCCCCTCTTTATAGTTTAGCGCCTAAACGATAAACGTCTATAGTTTCGGAGCCATTCTTTATAGTTTAGCGCCTAAACTATAAACGTTTACAGCTTAGGAGCCCCTCTTTATAGCTTAGCGCCTAAACTATAAACGTTTACAGTTTAGGAGCCACTCTTTATAGTTTAGCGCCTAAACGATAAACGTCTATAGTTTCGGAGCCACTCTTTATAGTTTAGCGCCTAAACTATAAACGTCTATAGTTTAGGAGCCACTCTTTATAGTTTAGCGGCTAAACTATAAACGTCTATAGTTTAGGAGCCCCTCTTTATAGTTTAGCGCCGAAACTATAAACGTCTATAGTTTAAGAGCCCCTCTTTATAGTTTAGCGCCTAAACTATAAACGTCTACAGTTTCGGAGCCATTCTTTACAGTTTAGCGCCTAAACTATAAACGTTTACAGTTTAGGAGCCCCTCTTTATAGTTTAGCGCCTAAACTATAAACGTCTACAGTTTAGGAGCCACTCTTTATAGTTTAGCGCCTAAACTATAAACGTCTTTAATTTAGGAGCCCCTCTCTATAGTTTAGCGCCTAAACGATAAACGTCTATAATTTAGGAGCCCCTCTTTATAGTTTAGCGCCTAAACTATAAACGTCTATAGTTTCGGAGCCACTCTTTATAGTTTAGGGCCTAGACAATAAGCGTTTACAGTTTAGGAGCCCCTCTTTATAGTTTAGCGCCTAAACTATAAACGTTTACAGTTTAGGAGCCCCCCTTTATAGTTTAGCCCCTAAACTATAGACGTCTATAGTTTAAGAGCCACTCTTTATAGTTTAGCGCCTAAACTAGTAAGGTCCATAGGTCAGGAGCCAACCTGTATAGTTCAGCGCCTCAACTATAAACGTCTATAGTTTAGGAGCCAAGCTTGATAGTTTAGCGCCTAAACTATAAACGTCTATAGTTTAGGAGCCGCTCTTATAGTTTAACGCCAACACTACAAACGTCTACAGTTTATAGGGGTCGCTTTCTATAGTTTGGCATAAACGGTACCCCCGCGGGCCTAAACTGTGAACGGTACCCCCACGCGGATTTTCGGACATTGGCTAAACTATAAACGTCGAACATTTGGGGCCACTTTCTACAGTTTGTGCAAAACGGTACCCCCTACGCGGATTTGCGGACTTTGGCTACACTGTAAGCGTCTATAGCTTAGGGGCCACTGTCTATAGTTTGGCACCTGATCTGTAAACGGTGCCCTCACGCGGATTTTCGGATGTTGGCCTAGACTGTAAACGGTACCCCCACGCGCATTTTCGGCCTTTGGCTGAACTATAAACGTCGACAGTTTTTGGGGCCACCTTCTACAGTTTGGCGCCTAAACTGTAAACGGTACCCCCACGCGGATTTTCGGACTTTGGCTAAACTATAAACGTCTTTAGTTTAGGGGCCACTTTCTATAGTTTGGCACCTAAACTGCAAGCGGTGCCCCCACGCGGATTTTCGGACTTTGGCTAAGCTATAAACACCTATAGTTTTAGGGGTCACTTTCTATAGTTTGGCACCTGAACTGTAAATTGTAACCTCACGTGGATTTTCGGACTTTTGCGAACCTATAAACGTCTATAGTTTAGGGGCACTTTCAAACTGTAAGCGGTACCCCCGCGCGGATTTTCGGACTTTGGCTAAACTATAAACGTTTATAGCTTAGGGGCGACTTTCTATTGTTCGGCACTTAACTATAAATGGTACCCCCGCGCGGATTCGACTGTGGCTACACTATAAACGTTGAAAGTTTGGGGCCACTTTCTATAGTTTGCCACCTAAACTGTAAACGTTACCCCCACACGGGTTTTCGGACTTTGGCTAAACTATAAACGTCTATAGTTCAGGGGCCACTTTCTATAGTTCGGCACCTAAACTATATATGGTACCCCCACGCGGTTTTTCGGACTTTGGCTAAACTATAAACGTTGAAAGTTTGGGGCCACTTTCTACAGTTTGGCACCTAAACTGCAAACGCTACCCCCACGCGGATTTTCGGACTTTGTTTAAACTATAAGCGTCTATAATTTAGGGGCCACTTTCTATAGTTTGGCACTTGAACTGTAAACGGTACCCCACGCGGATTTCCGGACTTTGGCTAAGCCATGCTAAGTCATAAACAAGGTGGAGGCAACGTGCAAGGAAGGTGGAAGCAAGCGGAAACAAGGTGGAAGGAAGGTGGAAGCAAGGTGGCAGCAAGATGGAAGCAAGGTTGAAGAACGGTAGAAGCAAGGTGGAAGCAAGGTGGAAGCAAAGTGCAAGCAACGTGGAAGCGAGCTGGAAGCAAGGTGGAAGCAGGGTGGAATCACTAGCTACGGTCAGCCGCCGCCGATGTTTTTCCCCCCGGGGGCAAAACCTCCAATCAATGAACGGTTTTCCCCCGGGACGCAAAACCTCCGGTCTTTCCATGCTCGCAAAACCTCCAATCGACACAGAAATGCTTCGCGGATCTACAGGAGGCGTAAAGCCTCCAATCAATTCAAAGATGGTTTTCCCTCGGGCGCAAAACCTCCAATCAATGCAACGGTCTTTCCCCCGGGCGCAAAACCTCCGGTGGGCCCAAATGGCTTCGCGATTCATATGTTGATAGAGCACGAGAACGGTGCTCAAAAGCTACATCCAACCAGTGATGTCTTTCCCCCGACAGCACCTCGGATCTGTATCCTGATATAGCACAAGTACCGGGCTTAATACCTGCCTTTGGTGTCGTGCCAGGACGGTGCTTAAACGCTGCCTTTCCCCCGCCGATGTTTTTCTCCCGGGCGCAAAACCTTCAATCAACGCAACGGTCTTTCCCCCAGGCATGAACCTCCCTGCTGGCACAATCAACGCAACGGTCTTTCTCCCGGGCATAAAACCTCCCTGCTGGCAAAACCTCCGGTCGACCCAAAAAAATGCTTCGCGGATGGACACGCTGATAGAGCACAAGTACGGTGCTCAAGAGCTACGTCTAACAAGCGACGTCCTCCTCCCGACAGCAGAACCTCCAATCAACTCGCGGTCGACCCACCTGTGGATTGACATAACACAAGTACCGGGCTCGAAAGCTACGGTCAACCACCGACGTCTTCCCCCGGGCAGAAACCTCCGTTCGACCCAAACATGCTCTTCGGTTTTCTTTGTGATCTGAGCACCAGTACGGTGCTTAACAGCTACGGTCAACCATCGGTCTCTTTCCCCCGGGTGCAAAACCTCCGGTTGACCCCCCCTGCAAGACTAGCAGGCTGCAAGAGGACTAAGATCGTGGTGGAACAAACAAGCAACTTTGACTAGGTGTAATACACCTCGACAAGAACGCATACAAGAAGGGCGGTGAGAAAAAAACAAGAGAGTTTCCTAAACATGAGTTTAGAAAACTAAACCCTAAAAGGCGGAGCTGGCTAAGGGTGGGAGCCGCACTTGACGGCGCGGGAGGGAAACGCGTGAAATGATGTGGCCGAAGCAAGGCCCCATTCTCGGTGGCCCTGAGCGTGCTCCGGAACCGAAACAAATTTCAAGTTTGTTCGCCCGTCCGGCCATGTCATATCCTTCTCCAGCTTCGGCGCAAACCCTAAACCCTAAACCCTAAACCCTAAACCCTAAACCCTAAACCCTAAACCCTAAACCCTAAACCCTAAACCCTAAACCCTAAACCCTAAACCCTAAACCCTAAACCCTAAACCCTAAACCCTAAACCCTAAACCCTAAACCCTAAACCCTAAACCCTAAACCCTAAACCCTAAACCCTAAACCCTAAACCCTAAACCCTAAACCCTAAACCCTAAACCCTAAACCCTAAACCCTAAACCCTAAACCCTAAACCCTAAACCCTAAACCCTAAACTCAGGCGTGGCTGGTGGGGGAGCTTCGCTCCTTTCCCACCAGCCGAGCCGCCAAAGCAAGTGGCTGCATGGGCATCGCACATACAATATGCCTATACAGCAGTTCAACTGTCTTACCAGAGAGCGTGCCGTGCCACCGCTAGGCAGTGGAGCGGTGTCAGTACTGACAATATATTATATATATACCCCAAAACCTGCCCGAAATCACGGTTAAACTATAAAGATTTCTATAGTTTTGCGTCTAAACTATAAACGTTTATAGTTTAGGCTCTATAGTTTTGGCTCTAAACTATAGACGTTTATAGTTTAGCGTCTATAGTTTAGGGCTTTATAGTTTAGGCTTTATAGTTTAGCGGCTAAACTATAAACGTCTATAGTTTAGGAGTCAGGCTTTATAGTTTAGCGCCGAAACTATAGACGTTTATAGTTTAGGCTCTAGAGTTTGGGGCTCTATAGTTTAGGGCAAAATCCAGAAATTGGAGGCAGCATTTCCGGCATCGATTTCTGTACTAAAAAATCGCATTTTGAAGCTCGGTCCAGGCCAATCCTGGGGGACCCCCCACGGATGGTCCTAAACTATAAACGCTTCTATAGTTTAGGAGCCAACCTTTATAGTTTAGCGGCTAAACTATAAACGTTTATAGTTTAGGGGTCAAGCTTTATAGTTTAGCGCCGAAACTATAAACGTTTATAGTTTAGGCTCTAGAGTTTGGGGCTCTATAGTTTAGGGCAAAATCCAGAAATTGGAGGCAGCATTTCCGGCATCGATTTCTGTACTAAAAAATCGCATTTTGAAGCTCGGTCCAAGCCAATCCTGGGGGACCCCCCACGGATGGTCCTAAACTATAAACGCTTCTATAGTTTAGGAGCCAACCTTTATAGTTTAGCGGCTAAACCATAAACGTTTATAGTTTGGGGGTCAAGCTTTATAGTTTAGCGCCGAAACTATAAACGTTTATAGTTTAGGCTCTAGAGTTTGGGGCTCTATAGTTTAAGGCAAAATCCAGAAATTGGAGGCAGCATTTCCGGCATCGATTTCTGTACTAAAAAATCGCATTTTGAAGCTCGGTCCAGGCCAATCCTGGGAGACCCCCCACGGATGGTCCTAAACTATAAACGTCTATAATGTGGGAGCCAACCTTTATAGTTTAGCGCCTAAACTATAAACGTCTATAGTTTAGGAGCCCCTCTTTATAGTTTAGCGCCTAAACTATAAACGTCTATAGTTTAGGAGCCACTCTTTATAGTTTAGCGCCTAAACTATAAACGTCTATAGTTTAGGAGCCAACCTTTATAGTTTAGCGCCTAAACTATAAACGTCTATAGTTTAGGAGCCACTCTTTATAGTTTAGCGCCTAAACTATAAACGTCTATAGTTTAGGAGCCACTCTTTATAGTTTAGCGCCTAAACTATAAACGTCTATACTTTAGGAGCCCCTCTTTATAGTTTAGCGCCTAAACTATAAACGTCTATAATTTAGGAGCCAACCTTTATAGTTTAGCGGCTAAACTATAAACGTCTATAGTTTAGGAGTCAGGCTTTATAGTTTAGCGCCGAAACTATAGACGTTTATAGTTTAGACTCTGTAGTTTGGGGCAAAAATCAGAAATTGGAGGCAGCATTTCGGGCATCGATTTCTGTACTAAAAATCGCACTTTTAAGCTGGGTCCAGGCCAATCCTGGGGGACCCCCCACGGATGTTCCTAAACTATAAACGTTTAGAGTTTAGGAGCCAACCTTTATAGTTTAGCGGCTAAACTATAAACGTTTATAGTTTAGGGGTCAAGCTTTATAGTTTAGCGCCGAAACTATGAACGTTTATAGTTTAGGCTCTAGAGTTTGGGGCTCTATAGTTTAGGGCGAAATCCAGAAATTGGAGGCAGCATTTCCCGCATCGATTTGTGTACTAAAAAATCGCATTTTGAAGCTCGGTCCAGGCCAATCCTGGGGGACCCCCCACGGATGGTCCTAAACTATAAACGCTTCTATAGTTTAGGAGCCAACCTTTATAGTTTAGCGCCTAAACTATAAACGTCTATAGTTTAGGAGCCACTCTTTATAATTTAGTGCCTAAACTATAAACGTCTATAGTTTAGGAGCCCCTCTTTATAGTTTAGCGCCTAAACTATAAACGTTTACAGTTTCGGAGCCCCTCTTTATAGTTTAGCGCCTAAACTATAAACGTTTACAGTTTAGGAGCCCCCCTTTATAGTTTAGCGCCTAAACTATAAACGTTTACAGTTTAGGAGCCCCTCTTTATAGTTTAGCGCCTAAACTATAAACGTTTACAGTTTCGGAGCCCCTCTTTATAGTTTAGCGCCTAAACTATAAACGTCTATAGTTTTGGAGCCACTCTTTATAGTTTAGCGCCTAGACTATAAGCGTTTACAGTTTAGGAGCCCCTCTTTATAGTTTAGCGCCTAAACTATAAACGTTTACAGTTTAGGAGCCCCCCTTTATTGTAAACGGTACCCCCACGCGGATTTTCGGACTTTGGCTAAACTATAAACGTCTTTAGTTTAGGGGCCACTTTCTATAGTTTGGCACCTAAACTGCAAGCGGTGCCCCCACGCGGATTTTCGGACTTTGGCTAAGCTATAAACACCTATAGTTTTAGGGGTCACTTTCTATAGTTTGGCACCTGAACTGTAAATTGTAACCTCACGTGGATTTTCGGACTTTTGCGAACCTATAAACGTCTATAGTTTAGGGGCACTTTCAAACTGTAAGCAGTACCCCCGCGCGGATTTTCGGACTTTGGTTAAACTATAAACGTTTATAGTTTAGGGGCGACTTTCTATTGTTCGGCACTTACACTATAAATGGTACCCCCGCGCGGATTTTCGACTGTGGCTACACTATAAACGTTGAAAGTTTGGGGCACTTTCTATAGTTTGGCACCTAAACTGTAAACGTTACCCCTACACGGGTTTTCGGACTTTGGCTAAACTATAAACGTCTATAGTTCAGGGGCCTCTTTCTATAGTTCGGCACCTAAACTATATATGGTACCCCCACGCGGATTTTCGGACTTTGGCTAAACTATAAACGTCGAAAGTTTGGGGCCACTTTCTACAGTTTGGCACCTAAACTGCAAACGCTACCCCCACGCGGATTTTCGGACTTTGTTTAAACTATAAGCGTCTATAATTTAGGGGCCACTTTCTATAGTTTGGCACTTGAACTGTAAACGGTACCCCACGCGGATTTTCGGACTTTGGCTAAGCCATGCTAAGTCATAAACAAGGTGGAGGCAACGCGCAAGGAAGGTGGAAGCAAGTGGAAACAAGGTGGAAGCAAGGTGGCAGCAAGATGGAAGCAAGGTTGAAGAACGGTAGAAGCAAGGTGGAAGCAAGGTGGAAGCAAAGTGCAAGCAACGTGGAAGCGAGCTGGAAGCAAGGTGGAAGCAGGGTGGAATCACTAGCTACGGTCAGCCGCCGCCGATGTTTTTCCCCCCGGGCGCAAAACCTCCAATCAATGAACGGTTTTCCCCCGGGACGCAAAACCTCCGGTCTTTCCATGCTCGCAAAACCTCCAATCGACACAGAAATGCTTCGCGGATCTACAGGAGGCGTAAAGCCTCCAATCAATTCAAAGATGGTTTTCCCTCGGGCGCAAAACCTCCAATCAATGCAACGGTCTTTCCCCCGGGCGCAAAACCTCCGGTGGGCCCAAATGGCTTCGCGATTCATATGTTGATAGAGCACGAGAACGGTGCTCAAAAGCTACATCCAACCAGTGATGTCTTTCCCCCGACAGCACCTCGGATCTGTATCCTGATATAGCACAAGTACCGGGCTTAATACCTGCCTTTGGTGTCGTGCCAGGACGGTGCTTAAACGCTGCCTTTCCCCCGCCGATGTTTTTCTCCCGGGCGCAAAACCTCCAATCAACGCAACGGTCTTTCCCCCGGGCATGAAACCTCCCTGCTGGCAAAACCTCCGGTCGACCCAAAAAAAAAAGCATCGCGGATTTACATGCTGATAGAGCACAAGTACGGTGCTCAAGAGCTACGTCTAACAAGCGACGTCCTCCTCTGACAGCAGAACCTCCAATCAACTCGCGGTCGACCCACCTGTGGATTGATATAGTACAAGTGCCGGGCTCGAAAGCTACGGTCAACCACCGATGTCTTCCCCCGGGCAGAAACCTCCGTTCGACCCAAACATGCTCTTCGGTTTTCTTTGTGATCTGAGCACCAGTACGGTGCTTAAAAGCTACGGTCAACCATCGGTCTCTTTTCCCCTGGGCGCAAAACCTCCGGTTGACCCCCCTGCAGGACTAGCAGGCTGCAAGAGGACTAAGATCGCGGTGGAACAAACAAGCAACTTTGACTAGGGTGTAATACACCCCGACAAGAACGCATACAAGAAGGTGAGTGAGAAAAAAACAAGAGAGTTTCCTAAACATGAGTTTAGGAAACTAAACCCTAAAAGGCGGAGCTGGCTAAGGGTGGGAGCCGCACTTGACGGCGCGGGAGGGAAACGCGTGAAATGATGTGGCCGAAGCAAGGCCCCATTCTCGGTGGCCTTGAGCGTGCTCCGGAACCGAAACAAATTTCAAGTTTGTTCGCCCGTCCGGCCATGTCATATCCTTCTCCAGCTTCGGCGCAAACCCTAAACCCTAAACCCTAAACCCTAAACCCTAAACCCTAAACCCTAAACCCTAAACCCTAAACCCTAAACCCTAAACCCTAAACCCTAAACCCTAAACCCTAAACCCTAAACCCTAAACCCTAAACCCTAAACCCTAAACCCTAAACCCTAAACCCTAAACCCTAAACCCTAAACTCAGGCGTGGCTGGTGGGGGAGCTTCGCTCCTTTCCCACCAGCCGAGCCGCCCAAAGCAAGTGGCTGCATGGGCATCGCACATACAATATGCCTATACAGCAGTTCAACTGTCTTACCAGAGAGCGTGCCGTGCCACCGCTAGGCAGTGGAGCGGTGTCAGTACTGACAATATATTATATATATACCCCAAAACCTGCCCGAAATCACGGTTAAACTATAAAGATTTCTATAGTTTTGCGTCTAAACTATAAACGTTTATAGTTTAGGCTCTATAGTTTTGGCTCTAAACTATAGACGTTTATAGTTTAGCGTCTATAGTTTAGGGCTTTATAGTTTAGGCTTTATAGTTTAGCGGCTAAACTATAAACGTCTATAGTTTAGGAGTCAGGCTTTATAGTTTAGCGCCGAAACTATAGACGTTTATAGTTTAGGCTCTAGAGTTTGGGGCTCTATAGTTTAGGGCAAAATCCAGAAATTGGAGGCAGCATTTCCGGCATCGATTTCTGTACTAAAAAATCGCATTTTGAAGCTCGGTCCAGGCCAATCCTGGGGGACCCCCCACGGATGGTCCTAAACTATAAACGCTTCTATAGTTTAGGAGCCAACCTTTATAGTTTAGCGGCTAAACTATAAACGTTTATAGTTTAGGGGTCAAGCTTTATAGTTTAGCGCCGAAACTATAAACGTTTATAGTTTAGGCTCTAGAGTTTGGGGCTCTATAGTTTAGGGCAAAATCCAGAAATTGGAGGCAGCATTTCCGGCATCGATTTCTGTACTAAAAAATCGCATTTTGAAGCTCGGTCCAGGCCAATCCTGGGGGACCCCCCACGGATGGTCCTAAACTATAAACGTTTCTATAATTTGGGAGCCAACCTTTATAGTTTAGCGGCTAAACTATAAACGTCTATAGTTTAGGAGTCAGGCTTTATAGTTTAGCGCCGAAACTATAGACGTTTATAGTTTAGGCTCTAGAGTTTGGGGCTCTATAGTTTAGGGCAAAATCCAGAAATTGGAGGCAGCATTTCCGGCATCGATTTCTGTACTAAAAAATCGCATTTTGAAGCTCGGTCCAGGCCAATCCTGGGGGACCCCCCACGGCTGGTTCTAAACTATAAACGTTTCTATAGTTTGGGAGCCAACCTTTATAGTTTAGCGGCTAAACTATAAACGTCTATAGTTTAGGAGTCAGGCTTTATAGTTTAGCGCCGAAACTATAAACGTCTATAGTTTAAGAGCCCCTCTTTATAGTTTAGCGCCTAAACTATAAACGTCTATAGTTTCGGAGCCATTCTTTATAGTTTAGCGCCTAAACTATAAACGTTTACAGTTTAGGAGCCCCTCTTTATAGTTTAGCGCCTAAACTATAAACGTCTATAGTTTAGGAGCCACTCTTTATAGTTTAGCGCCTAAACTATAAACGTCTATAGTTTAGGAGCCCCTCTTTATAGTTTAGCGCCTAAACTATAAACGTCTATAATTTAGGAGCCCCTCTTTATAGTTTAGCGCCTAAACTATAAACGTCTATAATTTAGGAGCCCCTCTTTATAGTTTAGCGCCTAAACTATAAGCGTCGAGCCCCTCTTTATAGTTTAGCGCCTAAACTATAAACGTTTACAGTTTAGGAGCCCCTCTTTATAGTTTAGCGCCTAAACGATAAACGTCTATAGTTTCGGAGCCATTCTTTATAGTTTAGCGCCTAAACTATAAACGTTTACAGCTTAGGAGCCCCTCTTTATAGCTTAGCGCCTAAACTATAAACGTTTACAGTTTAGGAGCCACTCTTTATAGTTTAGCGCCTAAACGATAAACGTCTATAGTTTCGGAGCCACTCTTTATAGTTTAGCGCCTAAACTATAAACGTCTATAGTTTAGGAGCCACTCTTTATAGTTTAGCGGCTAAACTATAAACGTCTATAGTTT
>CAJNDS010001640.1:0-12314 GCA_905221605.1 Symbiodinium natans | reverse complement strand
GAGGCACGAAGCGTGAATTCATGTGTGAACGAGTGAGCGGTTCATGCGTGCGCTCTCTCACACACACGCCCCTTTAATAATAATAAAAGCCCGCGTGTTTCCTTGCGTCTTTATTATTATTATGTAGGGGCTTATAGTGTGTGGAGAGAATCCTAAAGGTAACAAAGAATCCTGGTAATCGAGGGAGATGTCGTAAGTTGTCTTTATGAGATTGGTTTACACGGGCTAGTTCATATGAAGAGAATAATGTACGCCCGTGTACTCACTTTCTTTCACTCTTCTTTCTAACCTATCCCGCGGGCTTTCTAAGATAATAATATTATGCCCGCGTATTAATATAACTACTGAGTGAAGAGAACATAATATTAATATTGGTAATGGAACGCAGGGAAAGCACGCAATATTAATAGAATGTGAACGGAACGAGTGAATAAGATTATAAATGAGCTTGCGAATGCATGAATCTTATGAGCGACCGAACGAAACAAGTACCAAGATTGACCAAAAACCCCCTTTATTAATATATCCCGGGCGCTTCACTAATAATATTATAGCCCGGGAGTGAGTGAAGTTATGAGAGAACGCGTCTTATATTCACTTGTAAGTACACGCACGAAGTGAATTAAATAAACGCGTGAACGAATAAACGAAACGTGAATAGATAATTAATAGAGCGGCCAAGAAGTAGAGAATTATTAGGCCGCATTAATACTAGTTTTCCTGCGTTCGCCGGCTCACTTATACTAATACTACGTAGAGAGCGTATTTAATGGAGTTATAAGGAATGAAAGGAGTGAATGACGCATGAACTCCATTAAAGACGTGAACGCAGTGAACACGGGGCATTTTATTACTATTATATTATAGCCCCCGTAATATTACGAAGAGAATAGAATTATAAGTGAATTGACAAGGAGTTTACGACGCGTGCAGTGAACGCAGTAATTCTATGAACGCAGTGAGTGAGCCGACATGGAGGTGCAATCAGAATCCTTTTGTAGGAGCTCTTGGGATTCAAGAACCTGTTATCCTTGGCGAACCACAAATCAAGGGTTAACCGATGATTGGTCAAAAAACCCAGAAAACCAACCATGAATTCTCTTGTCATGCGTCCCACACCCGGTTAGTATTAATAAAGCGTGAACAATGTGAATAATAAGTGAACGAAGTGATCCCCAAAAACCCAATAAATGTACTATATTATAAGCGTACTGTGCGCATGAATTAGTGCATTTGTTGGGGCTTTTGGCAGTCACCGGGGCTTGGAGAACGTACTATAACCGTGTGCTGAGACAGTAGATTATAACCTTCACCAGTAAACTAATAACTATCCCGGGCTAATATTAATACTCCTGCCCGGGGTAATATTAAGAGAACAAGTTAATGATTACACTATGAAATTACTATTAAATATACTATGAAATTACACTATTAATAATATGAAGTGAGCACTATGAATGAATGAGTACACGCGTGAACACATGGGCGAATTATATACGCGCCGCTCTATTAATATACTAATTTCATGCACTAGTTTATAAATTAGTATATTATAGGGGCGCTTGTATTATATTCGCCCACACGTTCACACCCTTGCCTCACGGTCTGGTTCACCTGGCTCTCTAGGAATAATACTAATGATCTCTAGACCCTGGAATCCATCCCACCTGTCAGTCTTGCCCATGAACTCTTCACTCATGACATTACCATCTTGACTTAGAAATCGTACCATCATGAGTCTTTCTACGTGACAGGAACTCTCTTGACAAGGAACCCACCCTCGGGACCCCAACCGCCTGTGCTCTCTTGATCTAGGAGTTAGTACCTTATGAACCAGCCCGGGATAGTTATAAGTGAAGAGAGTGAGTGAAGTAAATTACAAGGAAGCCAAGCGAACGCGTGAATTTACTTCGTGCACGAGCGAAACGGGGGCGTGAGGATGTGTGAAGAGAACGTAGTGAGCGCTCTATTATTATATTATAAGGGACGCATGAATATAATAATAGTGCGTGAACACGTGAACGTAACATGTGAGCGCCCTTATGATCATTAAGTTCATGCGCTCACGAAGTACCACCATTAGTATTATGAAGAGAACGTAGTGAGAACATTAATAGCGGATTTATAAGGAATGAAAAGACGCATGAAATCCGTTATTAATGTATGAACGAAGTGGTGAACGGGCCTATATTTTATTATCTTCTGGCCCGTGTAAATAATAGAATAATAGAACGAAGTAGTGAAACAAAGGGCATATTAGTACTACTTCATTCTATTATTCACACACCCGGGCATTTATTAGTACTTTTATAGCGCCCGGGAATTATTAAGAAGAGAACATAATATGTACGGGCCATTTAATAATAGAATATTGGCCCGTGTAAACTCATAAACTACACTGTTATTACTATTTAACGGGCACATATTAATATTCTCATTTCGTGCCCGTAATATTATAATAATTATTACTATTCACCCCTGGGATATATTCATAAGGTAATAATAGGGTTTTTAATGCGGGCTTTAAAGGACTTATTAATTAGCCCGCTATAACAGTACTAAATTACTACGAAGAGAAAACACTATTATTAATTGTATGAACGTAGTGAAACAAAGTACTATTATTATAGCGGCCTATTTAATATCTTCATAATGGCCGCTACATTCATACTATTATTAATTGTATGTGCGCACCAAAATACTATATTCAGGGGTGCGCTTATAATATTATAACGAAGTACGCGATTACAACCTCGTATCTTCCTGAACGCCCTTGACATTAAGTCCCAGATCTACTATTATGTACGCACGCTTCCTCACAGTCTCACCATTAGTATTACTATTGCACGGGCCCTATTATAAGTATTAACTGGCCCGTATTATAACGAAGAGAAAATAGTAAATTAACGGGCCCTTTTAATATAAAATTACTGGCCCGTTCGTATCTTTTCTATCACTAGTTAAAAATTGTAATCATAAAGGCTTAGGAATTTATTATTTATTATCTGGATTCATCTTTGGAATCTCCGGAACATTAATATCAGTCCTTATAAGAATAGAATTATATTCATCAGGAAATAGGATTATATCTCCAGAAAACCAGAACTTCTATAATATAAGCATTACATTGCATGGCTTTCTTATGATCTTCTTTTTAGTAATGCCTGGCTTGTTTGGAGGATTTGGAAATTATTTTGTACCTATCTTTCAAGGGTCTCCAGAAGTGGTATATCCTAGAGTCAATAATTTTTCTATCTTAATTCTTTTACTTTCATATCTTTTCCTAATCCTTTCTATAATCTCAGAATTTGGAGGTGGTACAGGATGAACATTTTTTCCACCATTATCCACTTCTTTTATGACTTTATCACCTTCAAGTACAGGAAATCTTATATTTGGATTATTAATCTCTGGTATATCTTCATGTCTTACATCTCTTAACTTTTGGACAACAATTCTAAATCTGAGATCTTATTATCTGACATTAAAGACTATCCCATTATTTCCTTGGGCTTTCTTGATTACAGCTTTCATGCTTTTATTAACATTACCAATCTTATCTGGTACACTTCTTTTAATATTGGGTGATCTTCATTCTAATACACTTTTCTTTGATCCTATATTTGGAGGAGATCCTATATTCTATCAACATTTATTTTGGTTTTTTGGACATCCAGAAGTTTACATCTTAATAATTCCTGCATTTGGGATCATTTCCATAATAATTTCTGGGATTTTACAATTAATAATCTTTGGTAACCAATCAATGATCTTTGCCATGTCATCTATTTCTCTTCTTGGAAGTCTTGTTTGGGGGCATCATATGTATACTGTAGGTTTAGAAAGTGATACAAGAGCTTATTTTACAGGAGTTACAATCTTAATATCCTTACCAACTGGTACAAAAATCTTTAATTGGCTTTTTACATATCTTGGAAATCCACCATTATTACACCTTAGAATTAGTTCTGTCTTCTTCTCACATCTCTTTTTATTAATGTTTACTATAGGTGGTTCTACAGGAATAATTCTTGGAAATGCTGCAGTAGATCTAGGATTACATGATACATATTATGTTGTAGCACATTTTCATTTTGTTCTTTCTTTAGGAGCTATAATTTCTATCTTCTCTGGAATAATTTTTAATGGAGAAAAGATTGTTGGTACTAAGAATTTATTACTTTCATCCTCTAGTACACTTTCTCTTTTTCATCTACATTTAATATTTATTGGTATTCTTCTTACCTTTTCCCCAATGCATTTCTTAGGATTTAATGTTATGCCAAGAAGAATCCCATCCTTTCCAGATTCTTTTAATTCCTGGAATTCCCTGTCATCTATTGGATCAGGAATAACTTTCCTATCTTTTGGTTGTTTCGCAAGTTCACGCATTAATACCCTGCATTTGTATCCTCGTTCACTTCGCTCCTTTATTATTATATTTCACGCGCTACTCTCATTCTTCGTTCGCTTGTAAATATAATAATGCAGTTCACTTCTTTCACTTCGTTCTCTCTTTATTTTCACACACGCATGATAGACGATTTTCTGCATAATAATACTACTAATGGTGCATGTAATCCAGATGTTGGGCCCTTTTATTTCACTCCCTTTAACTATATTTTAACCGCGGATACGAATGCGCGGGATAAACGAAAGAAAGATAGAGACAGAAGATTATTAGTGTTCACGTTGTTCACTCCTTTAATCCTATTATTCCTAAAGGTCCAGCTACAGGAAACGGCCGTTCGTTCATATAATTCGTGCGTTTCATGCGTCATTTTATTCCTTATAAACGCACTAATTTATATTCTCTTCACTTATAGTATAGTATTATTAGTGTGTTTACGGGCGAACAAGAGATTAATTGGCCCGCAGAACGTACTAAAAGCCTTAATTTGTATATTAAATTACAAGGTAACGAAGTGGACGCGTGAATTTAATATAAAATTATGGGCTTTTCTCCCTTTCACCCTTATAATTAGATGTCAGGGAGAACTTAGCACACGGATTCAGTACAATCTCCATCATGAATCTCTTCACCTTTCATAACTTCCCGGGCGATCATTTCACCCTTCACTCGCGACTCCACGAAAAACCCTATTAAAATATATTAAATTATAAGGCACGCATGAATTTAATATGTTTTAATGGGCGTTTTTCCCCCAGAGTCGTTCATGAAGGTTTCAATCTTTAGAAATCCAATATTAAATTACGGGCAAGTTCACGCGCGCCGTAATGTTTTTAATATTGGCTTTATAAAGAGTGAAAGGGGCCCATATTAAATATACTAAAAGGCGCGCTATTCATTGCCCTTTTAGTACATTTAATATTGGGGCATGAACGTACGGGTGATGTGAGTGAGTCCGTCCATGAAGAGCACCCATTATAATATTATGGGTAAGGGACGCACGCTATAATATTATTAATGGTTGCGTTTCATGCGTACGGACGGACCGAGGTTGGGGCCCTCTCTAGACATTAGAACGTCCCTGTAGTACTATCCCAACCTTGACACCCTAACCTCTGTCTCTAGGAGTTAATCTGTTGAGTCGTGAAGGTAACAGCCAGGATGTGAGAATGAGGGTGAAAAGGGCCAAATAATAAGTCCTTTAAAGGGGCCCTTTTCATCTCCCTCATTCGTTCCCCCGTTCAGTCATTACCTCTGCGTCTGGGTGCTTTTCTATTATCTTTTCACTCATTATTGCTTTTATATTAGTATTAAATGGCAAGTTTACGCGCGCATTAATACTAATTAACGCAATAATGGGGAAAAGAAGAGAAAAAGCGTGAACACATGGGCGAATTTACTAAAAAGCCCATACAATTATAATGCGTGCACAAGTTTACCATTATAATATGGGCTTTTAAGGAATTATATTCGCCCATACGTTCACACCCTTGGAATCGCATCCCAGGTTAACCGTGTAAAAGCCCCGTCCATTAATGCACTAAGTTTTAATATTATTGCAAGCTTGCGCGCGAATATATTAAAATTTAGTACATTTAATTGGGGCTTTTACCCCCTTTATTATACTACTAAAAAGCGTGCACAAGTTTACCTTTTTAGTATTATAATTAAAGGGGGTACTCTGGGGCTGAGTCTTAATGTCTTGACAGAATATCCCAACCTTTAAGACTAGGAATTAGTACTATCATCACACCTCAAAATCACCCCTTTAAGACAGCACCCATCACACCTCAAAATCACCCCTTTAAGACAGCACCCATCACACCTTGAGACCCTGTTAACGCCTGGTCTGGATAACACTCGTCTTTTCATGAGTCTTACCGCTGGAGCTGGAACTAGATGCATGAGTCTTCTGTCTTCATCTCCAAGTCTAGGGTCTTTTCCCCATTATTATAATACGGGCTTTAAATGCGCGAGCTTATTTAATGTACGCCCGTAATATAATAATAGGGGCAAAGAGCTCCAAGACCCGGCTATTATGGTGTAGTTCTAATATTAATACGCCCTTATAAGGACTGAAAGGACGCATGAAGGGCGTAGTAATATTATGAACGAAAGATGCGCACGAAACAAAATCATATGTGCGCACACAACACTCTTTTACTTTATATCCCGGGCGTCTATTTAGTACTTATTATGTGCCCGGGACATGAATATAATAGTATTATTCTACGGGCTTTTATTAGGCCCGTAACACTCTTTTTCTTCGTTCTTCATTCACTTCCCTTTATCTCTTCACTCTGTTCTCTATTCATGCGTCGTGTTCGCTGGCTCACTTACTCCTTATAATAGAGAACGTGAAGAGAACATGTGAAGTGAATTACAAACGAATGCAATGAGTGCGTGAATTAACTGAACATGTGAACGAAACCCACAGTTGATGATTCATAGACTTGGAAATGAAGGTGAAAGGAATGAACTAAAAAGGCCCTATCATTTTTCCCTTTTGGCCTTTTTAAGTGAATGAGTGAGCCGAATGAACAAGCGAGGAAAGTAGTGTGTTAAAGGGGCTCTTAATAAATATACTAAATTAGCCCCTTTACCACCTTTAATAATATTACAACTAGTGAATGAAGGTGGTAAGAAGTGAACTTGTGAACGACGCACGCACCGCAGTGAACGAAGAGAAGAAAAAGGAGAAATTAGTATGAATATTGTACGGGCGCTACAAAATAAGAAAGAGAAGAAAGCGCCCACTTCGTTCATTAAATTCACGCATTTGTGCACTAATTTATATTACAAATGCATTCATTTAATACGGGCTAGTTATAATATAATAATTCACGCGTGCCTTGTAATTATTATATTATAAGCCCTTATTATTATATTATTGTTCTCTCGTTTACTTTACTTCGTTCATGCGTGCACTGCGTTCGCTTGTTCGTTTCACTCGCGCGCTTACTTGTTCACTTACTATTATATTCACGGGCTAGTTATTAATAGTAAAATATAGGCCCGTGAACACTAAAACTCCTTTATTATCATGCGGGCGTATTAGTGAATTATATTGTGCCCGCAGTAAAATTCCTTTCATTTTAATTGAATTCGTGCGTCACTTCGTTCCTTACAATTCAATTATAATACACTACGTTCTTTCACTAATAATATAATGCCCGGGCAAACCTATAATAAATAAGCCCGGGGTCTATAATAAAAAGAGTGTTACGTTCACATAATAATTATAATGGCGCGCTTCGTTCACTCATTGCCCATTAAATTATTATTGCTCTCTTCACTCATAGTAAATTCTCCTTTGTCTGGTGATTTAATACTAATACTAAAGGTAACACGGGATGGATGTAAAGGAGAACGTGAAACAAGACCAAGACATTAGGAAAGGGCCTTTTAGTACGTAATAAATTCTTTTCCTTTTCTTCGTTCACGCATTCGCGAATTTCATGCTTCATTCACAAGTTCACTCCTTATAAATTCACTCATTAGTTCACTTCGTAGTAATATAATAAAGAGAGTCAGTGAACTATAGGATGAAGATAGTACTATTCCTAATGGTAACACTATGAATGAATATCATGAGTGCGCCCACTAAATAATAATAAGGGCGCGTAATACTATAATAATATTCTTACCGCCCGGGCAATATAATTAATGAGTACGCCCGGGATGATATGAATGTAGTGAATGCAATGCACGCGTGAACGGAGTGAATTGTAAAGCCGCATGAACGCAATGAAATGAACTAGATAAAAGCCCTTTTAGTATATTGGCTTTCACTACGCTCAATCGTGCATTAAATTCATATTATTCGTGCACTTTCTTGAAATCCAATATTAAAATCATGAAGGTGTGAACGAATTAGGCTGTGAGAAAGAGGGCGTGAGCTGCATTAATTATAAGAACGCCCGTATTTTATTAATGCGTCATGCGTTCTCACATCGCTCCCTTGTTTCCGCGGTGATAATATAATGAATGCATGACGCATGAAAACGAGAACTTTTTATTATCAAAAACCCTTATTAGTATATTATAATGGGGGCTATAATAAATATAGTGTAAAAGCCCCCTTATTCACTTATTCAATTCATTTGTAAACGAAATAAGAAGATAATAGAATGAAAGGAGTAAGTGAATTCATGTACTCACTTCGTATAATTATAAAGAGAGTGCAATAAGCGCACGAATATACTTATTGTAAGCGCATGCACGAACGGAGAAAAAGGAGAAAGAAAAAGAGAGCACAATATTTTTATTGCAAATTTCTTGTCTTTTACTTTGTTCTCTTCATACTTCGTTCACTAATTAATAAAGTTCATGCGATCGCAGGCTCACTTATAACTTCATTAATTGTGCTCACTTCGTATTAATATTAACCGTTCATACACTACGTACGTACATTATATTCGTACGGTATTATTCTATTATTTATTAACAGGATTTACTATTATAGTAATAATATGCTTCATATGTTCACTTAAAAGTACTATTATTAAGAGAGCATTATTAGTATATTTATTAAGGGGGCTCTCTATCTTTCTTATTATGCCCCCCTAATAGTATTTTATAAGGAATGAAGATAACAATAAGGGCTTCACTTATATTTTAATTGCAATGAATTCTATTTATCTTCGTGCGTCTTTATTATTATCTTCACGGGAACAGAGTGAATGAATCCTAGACTTGGAGATCTCAATGTCATGAAGGGAGCGGCAGTAGTATTATGATAGGGGTGGTTCGTCTGTCCGGTTAATCGCTCCCTTAATGACCTGGAAATGAAGGAGAAAGAGGACACCAAGAAAGGGGGATTCTAAGGGATTTAATAATAAGTCCTAAGGGTGCATGAAAGGGGCATTTGTGGTTCAGTTCTTGGTTTTCATGTGTCGTTTCGTTCGCCCCTTTTAATAGTATTCGTGCGACAAGAAGATAATAAACACAATACTATTAAAATGAGCGTAATATTATAATTAAAGTTAATGTCGTTCACTACGTTCATAATTTCGCTTATTTTCGCGCGGCTCTTTCGTTTCTTGCAAAATTACGCTCATTTTATTCACTTCGTAATATTAATACGTGCGGGCTATAAGAAAGAAAGTAGTGAGCCCGCAGAATAATAATATTGTAGCGCCCAGTAAAAGAGTAAAAGGGCGCACATTATATTTTCCTTTTCTTCGTTCATAATTTCATTGCATTTCACGCGCTCCTTTTATTCGCTTGTAAATGCAATGAATTATTCTCTTCGTACCTTTCCTATCATCCCGGGCAGTTGTACACGCTTCGCTCAGTCTTTAACCGTGGATTAACAGTACTAACCGGGGTACTAACTCCTTCTTTCTCTGCTTCTAATGCAATAAGCACACGCATAATGAATTTTATATTATAAGTGTGCGCAATGCATGACGAAGCGAAAGGAGTTAGTGACCGCCCGGAAAGTACTTTTTTCTATCATCACGGGGTTCTCTTCATATTATACTATTATTACCCCGTGAAGATATTAATATTGTATTTCGTTCTCTAGTTCTCTTCACGTAATACTAATATTAATCTTGTAAGGAGTGAAGATGTGAATGACGCACGAAGTTAATATTATGAGCGTGAAAGGAGAACGAAATGAATGTTAGGGCGTCTATTTCTCTCTCTTTATACGCCCTTTTTCCCCGGGCTTTCTCTTATCTTATATTCGCCCGGGATGTATTACTAAAGAGTGAAGAGAATGAGCGCGTAATTTAATATAAAATGTAAGTTTACGCACGATTTAATATTAAATTTCATGCGCGATTGAACGAAACGAAGGAGTGAATAATATTGTTACGGGCCTAATAATATAATAGTACTGGCCCGTTCGTATCTTTTCTATCACTAGTTAAAAATTGTAATCATAAAGGCTTAGGAATTTATTATTTATTATCTGGATTCATCTTTGGAATCTCCGGAACATTAATATCAGTCCTTATAAGAATAGAATTATATTCATCAGGAAATAGGATTATATCTCCAGAAAACCAGAACTTCTATAATATAAGCATTACATTGCATGGCTTTCTTATGATCTTCTTTTTAGTAATGCCTGGCTTGTTTGGAGGATTTGGAAATTATTTTGTACCTATCTTTCAAGGGTCTCCAGAAGTGGTATATCCTAGAGTCAATAATTTTTCTATCTTAATTCTTTTACTTTCATATCTTTTCCTAATCCTTTCTATAATCTCAGAATTTGGAGGTGGTACAGGATGAACATTTTTTCCACCATTATCCACTTCTTTTATGACTTTATCACCTTCAAGTACAGGAAATCTTATATTTGGATTATTAATCTCTGGTATATCTTCATGTCTTACATCTCTTAACTTTTGGACAACAATTCTAAATCTGAGATCTTATTATCTGACATTAAAGACTATCCCATTATTTCCTTGGGCTTTCTTGATTACAGCTTTCATGCTTTTATTAACATTACCAATCTTATCTGGTACACTTCTTTTAATATTGGGTGATCTTCATTCTAATACACTTTTCTTTGATCCTATATTTGGAGGAGATCCTATATTCTATCAACATTTATTTTGGTTTTTTGGACATCCAGAAGTTTACATCTTAATAATTCCTGCATTTGGGATCATTTCCATAATAATTTCTGGGATTTTACAATTAATAATCTTTGGTAACCAATCAATGATCTTTGCCATGTCATCTATTTCTCTTCTTGGAAGTCTTGTTTGGGGGCATCATATGTATACTGTAGGTTTAGAAAGTGATACAAGAGCTTATTTTACAGGAGTTACAATCTTAATATCCTTACCAACTGGTACAAAAATCTTTAATTGGCTTTTTACATATCTTGGAAATCCACCATTATTACACCTTAGAATTAGTTCTGTCTTCTTCTCACATCTCTTTTTATTAATGTTTACTATAGGTGGTTCTACAGGAATAATTCTTGGAAATGCTGCAGTAGATCTAGGATTACATGATACATATTATGTTGTAGCACATTTTCATTTTGTTCTTTCTTTAGGAGCTATAATTTCTATCTTCTCTGGAATAATTTTTAATGGAGAAAAGATTGTTGGTACTAAGAATTTATTACTTTCATCCTCTAGTACACTTTCTCTTTTTCATCTACATTTAATATTTATTGGTATTCTTCTTACCTTTTCCCCAATGCATTTCTTAGGATTTAATGTTATGCCAAGAAGAATCCCATCCTTTCCAGATTCTTTTAATTCCTGGAATTCCCTGTCATCTATTGGATCAGGAATAACTTTCCTATCTTTTGGTTGTTTCGCAAGTTCACGCATTAATACACTGCATTTGTATCCTCGTTCACTTCGCTCCTTTATTATTATATTTCACGCGCTACTCTCATTCTTCGTTCGCTTGTAAATATAATAATGCAGTTCACTTCTTTCACTTCGTTCTCTCTTTATTTTCACACACGCATGATAGACGATTTTCTGCATAATAATACTACTAATGGTGCATGTAATCCAGATGTTGGGCCCTTTTATTTCACTCCCTTTAACTATATTTTAACCGCGGATACGAATGCGCGGGATAAACGAAAGAAAGATAGAGACAGAAGATTATTAGTGTTCACGTTGTTCACTCCTTTAATCCTATTATTCCTAAAGTTCCAGCTACAGGAAACGGCCGTTCGTTCATATAATTCGTGCGTTTCATGCGTCATTTTATTCCTTATAAACGCACTAATTATATTCTCTTCACTTATTGTATAGTATTATTAGTGTGTTTACGGGCGAACAAGAGATTAATGGGCCCGCAGAACGTACTAAAAGCCTTAATTTGTATATTAAATTACAAGGTAACGAAGTGGACGCGTGAATTTAATATAAAATTATGGGCTTTTCTCCCTTTCACCCTTATAATTAGATGT
>CAJNDS010001639.1:0-12336 GCA_905221605.1 Symbiodinium natans | reverse complement strand
TTCGGGCCTTCGGCGTGTCAGGGCCCGTAGAGGCCCTTATTTATTTGAAGGTCAGGGAAACCCTTTGTGTCTGCTTTTGGATTCCCCTTCTTTAAGGGCCTCAATTAAGCATCGATTTCACTACCAAAAAATCGCATTTTTCATTGCGGGTACGGGCATCCTGGGGTCCCCCTTCTTTTAGGGGGCCTTTTGAAGCCTTTTGAAGCATTTTGGTGGCTCTTGGGGTCTCTCGGGGCCTTGTTCGGACCTTCGGCGTGTCAGGGGCCGTAGAGGCTTTATTCATTTAAAGGTCAGGGAACCTATCCATGAATTTTTCGCCAATGAGTCTTTCAATCGCTAGGGTTTAAACTCGGGTTCGGGGTAGCCTCGGCCCTTTTCGGGCCTTCGGCAAGTTAGGGCCCGTAGAGGCCCTTATTTGCTTGAAGGCCTTCGTAGGGTTGTGCGGTGTTAGGGTTTAAGCTGGGGTTCGGGGTAGCCTCGGCCCTTTTCGGGCCTTCGGCACGTTAGGGCCCGTAGAGGCCCTTATTTGCTTGAAGGCCGTCGTAGGGTTTTGCGGTGTCAGGGTTTAGGCTGGGGTTCGGGGTAGTTTCGGTCCTTTTCGGGCCTTCGGCACGTGGGCCCGTAGAGGTCCTTGCTGATTTAGGGGGAGCCATCGATTTCAATACTAAAGGCGGGCAGGGGCCTAAAAACAATGTTTTCAATATTCTCATTGTGGGCACGGACAAATCTTGTGGTCCCCCTTCTTTTAGTGGGCCTTTTGAAGCTTTTGAAGCTTTTGGTGGCTCTTGGCGCCTCTTGGGGGCTTCCTAGGCCCTTAGCCGAGCCCTGGTTGGGGGGGCCCTTGGCAGGGTGTTAGGCCCTTGGTCCGGCAACAGGGCTTGGCGTCTTGTTGGGGGTCCTTGACTCAGGGGTCTTGGCCGGTCCTTGGCTCCTTTGGCTTTTCGGGGCCCCTTGGCTGTGACAGGCGGCCTCGGGGACCCTTGCCTTGGCGGGGACCTATTGGTGGCAAGCCCTTAGCCCGGCAGGCCCTTGACCCGGTTGGGGGCCCTGGCCCGGGGCCCTTGGTTGGGGGGGCCCTTGGCCCGGTTGGCCCGGGTTGGCTTGGCCTGGGCCCTTGGCCCGGGGGCCCTTGGTTGGGGGCCCCTGGCTGGGCCCTTGGCCCGGGGGGGGCAATTGGCCTTGGCCCGAATGGGGGGGCCCTTGGGTCAGAGGACCCTTGGCCCGGGGGGTACTTGGATCGGGGGGCCCTTGGCCCGGGGGGCCCCTTGGCCCGCCCGGGGAGCCCTTGGTTCGGGGGCCTTGGCCGGGGGCCTTGGCTCGAAGAAACCCTTGGCCCGGGGGGCCCCTTGGGGGGCTTGGCCCGGGCCCCTTGGCCCGGGGGGTCCTTGGCCCGGGGGGCCCTTGGCCCGGGGGGCCCTTGGCCCGGCCTTGGCCTGAGGGGCCCTTGGCCCGCAAAACTGGCTCGGGGGGGCCCTTGGCCCGGGGGGCCCTTGGCCCGAGGGCCCGGGCCCTTGGCCGGGGGGCCCTTGGCCCGGGGGGCCCTTGGCCCGGGGGACCCTTGGCCCGGGGGGCCCTTGCGGGGCCTTCGAAATCCGTGAAAAAGTCCCCCAAAATCACGAAATTGAGCAACCAGCCTGCCTGGACCCCTCGCCAGCCTCCTGGTCCAGGAATCCAGCTACCAGGGACCAGGGGGCCCCCGGGGGGGGGGGCCCGACAAACCCTGAACCCAAAACCCTGAACCGACCTCCAGAGGCAAAGGGTTACGATTTGGGGTTATACTTTCGCTACGCTAAAGGTGGTCTGGGTGCCGGCCATCCCTTAGCCGAGTACTGACGTTGTCGTAAAAAAGGCCGATGTCCGTTGGCCTGTCCAGGACAGACGGTGAGGCTTAACCCTCACCTTTCCGTTTATCTTTTCGCTTGGGCGCTCGGGCTGTAAGGCCCTCGGCCGAGCGTTCGGGGTCTGTCGCTCGACGGAAGCGACCCCTCACTTAGTTTAGGGTTTAGGGTTTAGGGTTTAGGGTTTAGGGTTCAGGGTTCAGGGTTTAGGGTTTAGGGTTTAGGGTTTAGGGTTTAGGGTTTAGGGTTTAGGGTTTAGGGTTTAGGGTTTAGGGTTTAGGGTTTAGGGTTTAGGGTTTAGGGTTTAGGGTTTAGGGTTTAGGGTTTAGGGTTTAGGGTTAGGTTTAGGGTTTAGGGTTTAGGGTTTAGGGTTTAGGGTTTAGGGTTTAGGGTTTAGGGTTTAGGGTTTAGGGTTTAGGGTTTAGGGTTTAGGGTTTAGGGTTTAGGGTTTAGGGTTTAGGGTTTAGGGTTTAGGGTTTAGGGTTTATAGAAATTGTATAGGGTTTGTGTCCGGAGTTTTGGGGGGTTTTGGGGGGTATTGGGGGGTTTTGGGGGGTTTTGCCGGGTTTTGTTTTTTGCCTTTCAATGTTTTACATTTTTGTTGGTTGGGCTTGGGGGGGCTGGGGGGTCTGGGGGGCTGGGGTGGGGGGGCTTGCGCCAGAATTCAAATTTTGAAGGTCTGTATCGGCCCAAAACCTCTAGAATTAAAATTTTGAAAGCCTGGGAATCTTTGGATATGGATCCCAAAACTCTAGATTTCAAATTTGGAAGATCTGGGGATTTCTGGATAATTGATCAAAATCTCCAGTATTCCTCCAGGGTTCAAATTTTGAAGGCTTGGGGATCTTTGGATATCGATTCAAAACCTCTGGAATTTTCGGAATTCAAATTTTGAAGGATTTGGTAAATTCTGGATATCTGAGTAAACCTCTACATTTCAAATTTTGAAGGTCTGGGGATCTTTGGATATCGGACCCAAACCTCTAGACTTAAAATTTTGAAAGTCTGGGAATCTTTGGATATGGATCCAATGGATATTTGATCAACATCTCCAGAATAGAAACCTTGAAGGCCTGGGAATCTTTGGATATCGGACGAAAATCTCTGGAATTTCCGGAATTCAAATTTTGAAGGATTTGGTAAATTCTGGATATCTGAACATAATCTCCAGAATTCAAATTTTGAAGGTCTGGGAGTCTTTGGATACCGGAGCAAAACCTCTAGAATTAAAATTTTGAAAGTCTGGGAATCTTTGGATATGGATCCCAAAACTCTAGATTTCAAATTTGGAAGATCTGGGGATTTCTGGATAATTGATCAAAAACTCCAGAATTCCTCCAATTTAGAAGGTCTGGGGATCTTTGGATGTCGATTCAAAATCTCTGGAATTTTCGGAATTCAAATTTTGAGGGATTTGATAAATTCTGGATATCTGAATAACTCCTCCAAAAATCTCTAGAATTCAAATTTGGAAGATCTGGGGGCTTCTGGATAATTGATCAAAACCTCCAGAATTAAAATCTTGAAGATCTGGGAATTCTTTTTAAGGGTATTCATTATAATTCTCCTGATGTCCCGAATCTTTGTTGACCCTTGTCTGTGGGTGTTAGCCTCGAAGTTTCGATATATTATTACAATTGATATGGTTCCACGAATATTTGAATTACATATCTTGTAATTTGAATAATTTTCTGGATTGCAATTCTTTAGAATGATAATTGTTCATTTCACCCCCTCGAAATTTCAGAGAATATAGATGAATTTCAATTAATATTGGTATTGTTTTTGCAAATTCGGATTTCAATTCTATGACATCGGATATTGTATCCGGACTATTTGGGGTGGAAAGGACAATATTTTCGGTCCCACGATCTCTTGAGCCTTCTCGGGGAGGAAAAGAATTTGATTTGTTGCTGGAGGTGTCTCTTCGGCAATATTTGATATAACAATTTGTTGATGGCTCAAACAGGTCCCCAGCGAAGAGCACCCCTTCGATGTGGACTGAGTCCTCCTCCGAAATCTCGAACCTTGTATTCTTTGCCGAAGAAAACCTCCGAAACTCCAATCGCCCAAAGTCTCCCAGACTGCACAGCGCAGAGCGGCCTATGGCTTTTCTCTCAGCTAGCGAACACGCTCGGACTCAGAAGAGAAGAAAGAACAAAAGCAAGCTGACAAGTGCTATACAAAGCCAGACTTACAAATCATTCTTGAAA
Source organism: Symbiodinium natans (assembly GCA_905221605.1). NCBI lineage: Eukaryota > Dinophyceae > Suessiales > Symbiodiniaceae > Symbiodinium > Symbiodinium natans. The sequence goes on along the minus strand of CAJNDS010001639.1, from coordinate 8,285 downwards.
GCTATGTGTTTGTGGTGCATGCAGCCCCTTCCAAGCACATCCCTACTGAGTGCTTCAAGCATGTTCGGGTTATGTACTCGTGCTGCATGCCTTTGAACCACAAGTCGGAAAAGAAGAAGCGAAGCACCTGGGCAATGGGCTCGTGGAGGGTCTGGACATTCAACACTCCTCCTTGAAAAAGCCGCCAGGCGCCTTTCACTACTACCCATTTCGTGTCTTCCTCCCGAGACAATGCCTACAAGGAGTCTTCGCAGTAACCCCCAAGGGTTGATGGAGGCCGGCACGACAATGGATATCATCATGGATAGTCTTCCCTTTGGGAGTCATGTATGCATGCTCGTCAACCCCAAAGACAAGGACGGGCTCAGTTTGAACCGCAACCGAAACCCCCCTAACACCCCTCTCAACCCCGGCATGGCGCACAGGCGAGGTACCCTCGGCAGGGCGGGCAGGCGTTGGAGGAAGTGGATGAGGCGGTGGAGGTCGTGGAACAGGAGCGCGAAGCCATGGATTATCCCCAGATGCACAGGCAGAGCCCTGAGGTGAATCACACGGCGGCGGGGGCGGAGGCGTTTGTTTTCGCCTGTGTCTCCTCCTTGCTTGCATCTCGATGCTTGTGGTGGATGATGTGTCAGGGGATGGCAATTCCCTTTCAAGGGCTTGAGCCACAGCTCGCTGCAGCTTCTCTTCCCGGCGGGAAAGGGCCTTGACTACGGGCCTGGTCTCAACCCTACGGTAAACTCCCCTACCTACACCCTTTAGGCATTCCCAAAACCCAAGTGCAGCTATCACTACAACCACTAGTGCAACATACAGCCATGTGTCATCCGAGACCCCGGGCGGATCCTCATGCACAAGTGGCGGTGGAGGCGGAGGTGCTTGGCCTTCATGCTGCTCTTGACCGTAAATCACCCCAGCATACGACATCAGCAATGCCACCCATGCTGCTAAACCTTGCGAACACCCAGAACCCTGGAGGCATTGCACACTGGCGGTTGGCTCCTCACTCTCCCTTGTCAAGCCTATCAGTATGCTCAGGTCTCTCAGGCGAGCACTCGAAAGAGCCTTAGTGAGGATATCGGCACACTGAATGTCCCCCGGACAGTGGGATAGGGACATCCCCTGCTCGACAAGTTGGCGCAAGGCAGCTGCGCGTACCTTAAGGTGTCTTGTCCTCTGGCTGGACGACCCCTCCGCTAGGGCAATAGCGGCGGTAGAGTCACAACGGAGGTGAAGTGGCGACATGTCATTGGTGACATCCTGAAGTGAGGCAAGGAAGGATTGGCCCAAGATAGCCCCTTCGCTTAGGGTCTGGAGTTCCGCTTCCGCCGTGGAGACGGAGATTAGGGGCAACTTGGTGGCTTTCCAAAACACCGTGGCTCCCCTGTACTTAATTAGTACCCCACCGAAGCTGTGAGCTCCTTCCGGAGCGAAGCTTGCATCAGTGAAAACCTGAACACCTCCATGGGGATCGGAAACCCTAAGTTCCAACCGGACATTCTTCGTGGCTGCGAGGAACTTGAGGAGGCGCTGGCCTATTTCGCAAACTCTTTCCGGACATTTCGAGGTGTTGCAGCACATGGTGTGCACCAGGTAGGAAATATCTGGCCTGCTGCGTTGACTGATCCATAGCAATTCTCCTGTGATTTTCTGCGCACGCTTCAGGGCATCAGCGCCTGCAGGTTCGTTTGGAAAATCATGGAGGAGTTCCTTCGGGCATGCAACCAAACTAGGGTGACCAGAAAACCCATGCGCATGCAACACTTCCTCGATGTAGGCAGTCTGCTCCAGGGAGAAGCCCGGCTCCTTGCCGGGGGCCTTGGGAAGTGGTCGTATGTTCACCCCAAGGAACTTTAGGGGCTCCTCCTCAGTTGCCTGCTTAAGCGGATCCAGTTCCCAACCCAAGGATGTCCTGATGTAGTCGTAGATGGCTCGAGCTCTTGACTCAGTCGTGAGAAAGAGCACGTCGTCGACGTAGAGGATCATCAGACCCAGCGTCTCACCCCCCACCCCTTTGATGCGAAGGATGTTAGCATCGACCTGGCCCTGTTCCAGGGTTAGGAGCTCCCCTGTGGTCGGATCCACTGTCTTGACCCCCTTCAAAGCCTGGTCGCGGTATTCGGACCACCATCGTGGACTCTCCCTTAATCCGTATATTGCTTTACGGATAACCCAGTACTCGCCCTCCTCGGCGAGGGCGAGGTCCCTCAGGATTTGCGGAGGCCTCAAGATGTATTTTCGTCCCTTCGCCTGTGATCCTAAAGGTGCAAGGAGGAACGCTGTGGCCACATCGGTGCCATAGGCACCCCACTGGTTGTGGGATGCCTCGACGAGCGCGGCCCGCAGTCCTTCGACTGCCACGCCCGACGCGTAAAGGTCGTCGGCGTCCGTAAAGCCGGATTCATTTCCGCAAGCGACAAGCCGAGCCTTTCGACGGTAGGGTTCGTCCTGTTTTCCCGGCTTCACCGTACATACTCCCTTGGCGTGGAGCACAGTGCTTTCAGGATCATTAAGCAACTCAGCTGCCCTTTTCCCGGAAACCCTTTCTATCGCACCCTTGCCAACAAGTGACTCAAGTTCCTTCTTGAAAGCCTGAAACCAATGGTGCTTATGGCGCCGCACCTCGGCAGGCGCCACGGTGTGAGTGGTTTCGAGAGGCCTTCCTTGCAGAGCTTCCAGCCTGCCCTCCATGTCATGGGTGTAAAGCTCGGCCTTGCAAGCCTGGACCTCGGAGACATGTGGCACCTGGTCTACCTCTTCAGGAAACTGAACACCTTGCTGAAGGATGATGTAGGCAGGCGAAAGCAAGGCAGCTGGGATCCGGCTCGAACATGAGGAATGCGCATTGGCCAGAGGGGGTTCTTCAAGGTCTTCGTGGTCATGCAGGGCCATTCGGATCACCGGAGTCTCAAGCGTTGACTCCTCCTGGGCTTCCTCATCAGGGTGACGGTCTGAAAGGCCCAGGACATCACAGCGGTGTCTGGCGAAGGTTCTCAGGGCCAGGCGAGCGACGATGGGATGCAACCCATTCCGATTCCAAAAGTACCCCCGAACCATATCATCGAACGTGTTGTTGGCATATTCGATGTCACTAGGTCGCGCCACCAAATCCGCCTCGGAACCAAGCTCCTCAGCAAGTCGCAGAACCTCAAGCGGAATTGGGGTCCACTGCTGGATCTCATCGAATGCCTCTTGGGCCGGTGCTTCGATGATAGCTGGTGTCACCCGAGGATCTGGTCGTCCTTCTGGCGGTTCGGACGACCCGGCCGTGGCATCATCAGAAACATTGGAAGCTCGTTCCTCCGCTGCTCTCTGATGCCTTCTTTGCCGGATCTCCTGGATGAAGGTAGGTCGTGAACCATTTCCTCCAATGGCTCGTACCCCAGCCTGAGCCGGGGTCGCAGGTGTTGGACCACTAGGACGTGCATCAGTGGTGGGCCCTTGCTCAAGATTCCGCAGAACCAACTCACGGAAAAGTCTGGTTTCCACGAGAGACCAGCCTTCCTCCAGCAAGTCTTCTGGGTACACATAAAGCATGTCCCTTGCAACCTCAACTCCCAAGGCCTCTAACCCCTCTACTCGGTGTTGGAGGTTTAGGGTAACCAGGGCCCTAACTAAGTCGGGGTCATTGATGGCACCAAGCCTGTCAGGTAGCTCGATGCCCTCTTCAGGAGTTGAGCCAAGCGAGGACACTTGAATCGAGGCTTGGGTGGAACCTGTTCCCGATATGCCAGAGGTAGCGGCACTGTCGCCTTGCAGGTCGGAAGCAAGTTCTCCCGAGCTCGAGGATGTCCCTCCTCCTTGGATCATTGCAATCCTCACCGGTGAGGGCACAGGGAACCCAAAACCTCTAAGGGCATCAGAAAGGTCACGGTCCCATCCCAGTGGTGTGAAACCCGCAATGACCCAATCTGAACTTGCAGGCACGGCATGCCAGTTTCTGGCATTGAAGGTGACAGCCCCTTCCAGAAACTGAACCTCCCTCCCGGCTAAAACCCTTTCGGAAGTAACCTTGACCTCGCTTTCCTCTTGCTTTCCTCCTCCAAAGACCGGGTTAGAGTCTTGAGTACTCTCAACCCACAAGGTAGGGCACTTCACATGGACGGCATGGTTCCAAGACCCAATCTCGTTTTGAAGGTCACGATGAGGAGAGACCTCTCGCGCGCGGAACACAGCAAGGGCAACCCATGTGGGAGGAGTTCCGGACGGATGCTCACAGTCTCCGAGAGAGTGTTGCAGAAAGGCATTGAGGTATCGGGTAAGCTCGGGCCTCTCCCCTGTCGCCAAGGTAATCCCCTTGTTGATGGACCCCCTAGCATAAGCCCCAAAGGTGCAACCCGAAGCAACGCCCCGAATCCTTTGATGGTTGGCGGAGGGACGAATGTTGAGGGCCTCATTCAGGAGGGTAGCGACTTCACCAGGAGAGAAGGACAAGGCTTCTCGCAGGCTTCTCGCTTTCTCTTCTAAGGGCTGGACAACCGTGATGCGTTTAGCCATCTTGGTCTTGCCAGTAATCTTCCTTCTAGGCGCAGGGACAGGAGGCTCCGCTGGATCTGTGCTAAGGTGAAGTGGGTCAGGGCGAACTCTAAGGCCTTCTGCAAAGGGACTTGGTTGGTCGACCTCAGGTGGCTCTTCGGTTCCTATCCTTCCACCCGGAGACTTACCTACAACCCGATGTGCAGGCTCTTCTAACCCCTTACTATCAGGGAGCGGCAGCGGCTCGACCTCAGGCGGCTCTTCAACCCCTATCCTTACACCCGGAGACTTACCTACAACCCGAGGTGGTTGGCTCTTAGTTCCATCGAGACGAGGAATCTCTTCCGGGCTTAGTGGTGCAGGCGGCGGCTCTTCAACCCCCAACCTAACACCCGGAGTCTTTCCTACAACCCGACGTACTGGTGGTTGGTATCGTTCTTCGGAAGGCTCTGTTGGCACGACATATGAAGGAATGTCGTCTTGCTTGGACTCGGACCCAAAGTCGGCAGCAACGCCAGGCATATCCAGGACTTCTTTCTCGGGATCGACTGGGTTTGCCCGGATGTTCCGGACCGTCACAAGTTTCCCCTCATCATTCAAGACAACATGCCCATCGGTAACGATGTTGGACGGTGACAGGTATCGCCCCTGGGACCAGGGATTCCAGGGCTTCAGGTTGCCAGGAAGGACAGGCCTCTTAAACAGCACTCGTTGCCCGAAGTAGGCCGGAGGTGATGTTCCCAGTACTCGGTGTTGATGCAAGGAAGCAGCATACTGCATCGCCGAGGGCCAATGGATGACAGGGAGATCTGCACTGCTCAGGAGCGTGCGCGCCCTCTGTTTACTCCATCCCACGATCCTCTCGGCGAGTCCGTTCCCCTTATGGTCGTGAGGCTCGGACATACTCACACGGATGGAGCGCTTAGAACACCATTCCTTCAACCCTTCGGAGAGGAATTCTCTTCCTTGGTCGGTGTGCAAAGAACGAACGGGTAGACCGATGCGCTCTATTTCGGAGATGATGGAGTGGATGGCAGGCAGGATGGCCGTGAAGTGTTTCGAGGGAATCGGGCGGACAAAACGAAGGACGGTTTGAGGTACAGGGCTTTCCAGCTGTTTGACAGTCGTTCGCAAGGCCTCTTCATCCCACAGACCCCCTTCCTCCTCCTCTTCAACTTCCACGGTCACGGTATCCAAGGTGGATGATATCTCAGGCGCCCCTTCCTCCTCCTCTGGCCAGGAGAAAACGTCTTGGACTTCCTCCTCCAGACGGTGGTCCTCCTCGGCAGGACTGACATCATGCTCAGGAATTGGAGGGATTCCTCGAAGGTCCTTGCCCTCCTTGGCCATTTGATCAAGCAGATCCTTGGCGAAGAGATCCTCGATGGATTTCCTGGCGCCGATCCAGCCTCCCTTCTCCAAAAGCTCCGACGGTGCCCTGTAGGCCGCCACCAAGGCATATCTGTGTCGAGGTCGGGAAGCGATACAATCTTCCGAGAGCCCCTTCTCGGGCAACGGACCGAGAAGGTCACAAGACAAGGCAAAAGATGCCGGGGCCTTCACCTTCCGATGTTGGAGGCCAACCCCGCTCCCGAGGATGCACGCCTTGCAGTCGCGGCGATAGGGGAGGTGGCCGCTCAAGATGTGTTGACGCCACTCCTCCTCTTCCTTGCTCACGGCAGCAGCAGCAGGTGCTTCGGAAGGTTCCTGGATTTGTCGTCGGGCCTCAGTAATGGCCTTATCAATGCTCTCAAGCTCTCCAGGACGCAAAACATCCGACGGTGGCAGGAAAGCTCCGGCAATGCAAGCTCTCACCTCGGCCTCAACCTTGCAGGAATCCAGGGATGGTATAGCGCAGTTGGAAGCAATCACAGTGCCGGTGTGTGGCGCCTCTCTTGTTTCAAGGCCACCGGTCCAAGTAGCGAACCGGTTCCACGCCTCAGTCGTGAAGGGTTTGGCCGACGACGACATCACCGCCAACGGAACCGTGTAACCCCTAACAACAGACGAAAGGGTCCACAACCACTGCAACAACGGGACCAGGCTGAGATTGGGGCCAAGCTCACCCTCTACCCCAGCAATTCGACCATGGACGGCGGCCCACAGAAGAATCTGAGCGATGCTGTTTCCAGGGGTCAGGGCCTCGCGGTGCTGCTTGCTCAGGTTGATGGTTACTATGGGAACCCCCCTTTGATTACACCAAGTATCCAAAGGATCGTCCCCGAAGTCTTGCCTAACAAACCTTAGCACCCAGTCCTTAGAGCTCTCTAGCGTTCGCCTAGTTCTCCTTGGCAGCTGAAGGGCCTTTAGGACGTGTCGCACATGGTGGCTGTGGATGGGGAGGTTGGCTCCCAGGAGAGGAAGGTGCTCCTTCGCAAAGAGGCCTGTTGCCGTCGCAGCTTGCAGCAGCTCAACCCTGGAACCAGTTTCCCTAGCTTCCTTGACCCTAGCCTTCAGTGGCTTCGGTGCACTTAAACCTCTTAGGATGGCCTGAAGCTCCTCCACCTCAGTGTTGAACTTCGCCAGCTTAGCTTCTTCAAGCTCATGGATGAGCTCCAAAGCTCTGGTCTCTGCCAAGATCGGACAACCCTGGCGGACACGAAGCGGGATCTTCCCATGAAGCGGATGCACCAAGGTGGCCTTCTTCCCAGACCATGTCAAAGAGCATCCTAGCTCCTGGATCAAAGCTCCAACCGGGACGATGGGCTGCGATCCCGGCTCAACCAGGATGGTTCCGGAGGAATTTTGCTCCATCACCCTCGTCACCCCTCCGGCCAAAGTGACCTCAGTGCGAGACGTGTTGGTGTCCTTAGGCTCTCGAGAACGCATGGGGTGCGAGGCTCCGGAGTCCAGCAAGCCAGTCCTTTCACCCTGGTCTACCTCGCAAGGCGAGGGGTCAGTGCTTGCTACCTGTGCAGTTCTGATGTTAGGCTGTCCATCAGGGATCGCCTGGCGGATCGCATCGAGGTGGGCCTGAAGGGTCGCAACCGAAACAGGAACCCCTTGGGCGACAGGAGCTTGCGACGCTGATGGAATGGGCTGTGCTTCAACGACAGGTACCCCGGAGGGTTCCTTGGGCTGGATTGCCTTGAGAACCTTGGCAGCATCCTCAAGGAGAGCTGTGACGTGGTTGGCATTGGGCGAGGGAGCTGCAGCCTTCAACTCAGGTCCCTTTGGTGGAGGTGAGGTCTTAGGGTTCTTGGGAGGTGGACCCCCGGCCCTTCCGGCTTTGCTGTTCGGGCAATCCACCTTCCGGTGATTTCTTCCTCCACAAGCCATACATCTTTCACTACGCTCATTCGCAGGAATCTCCTTCCACTCGTGCAAGTCTTGGCACCTTTCCCCTTTACGGCAACCCTGACCCTGCAGAAAGAACCGACACTTATTCCCTGTGGAACCAGGCTGTGGCGGAGGACTCTTAGGGTTAACCGTCGGGAGTCCTGGGGCAGGGTTCTTAGGGTTCCCCTTTCCTTTAGGGCCTGGTGCTTGCGAAGACGATGCTGGAGCTGTCGGGTTATCCACCGCTGCAACCTGAGGAGGGGGCGCCTTGGCCTTCGGAGTGACCCTTCCGAGCGCTTCAACCTCGGCAGTAAGGGCAGCATGGAGCTGAACGACCGACTCCTGGCTTGGTGCAACCTCAACCTTCAAGGCGGCTCGAACCAGATTAACCCTAAAGAGAGCTTCGGGAGCCCCCTCAAGCACACCCTTAACTATCGTATTTAGGGCCTTTACAAGGATCACTGGATCAGGAGTGGTTCCTCCCAAGGCTTGAGTTCGCAGTAGCCAACGCTTCCACTTCCGGAGGACTT
>CAJNDS010001638.1:0-12340 GCA_905221605.1 Symbiodinium natans | reverse complement strand
GCTCGGTCCAGGCCAATCCTGGGGGACCCCCCACGGCTGTTTCTAAACTATAAACGTTTCTAGAGTTTGGGAGCCAACCTTTACAGTTTAGCGCCTAAACTATAAACGTCTATAGTTTAGGAGTCAGGCTTTATAGTTTAGCGCCGAAACTATAAACGTCTATAGTTTAGGCTCTAGAGTTCGGGGCTCTATAGTTTAGGGCAAAATCCAGAAATTGGAGGCAGCATTTCCGGCATCGATTTCTGTACTAAAAAATCGCATTTTGAAGCTCGGTCCAGGCCAATCCTGGGGGACCCCCCACGGCTGGTTCTAAACTATAAACGTTTCTATAGTTTGGAAGCCAACCTTTACAGTTTAGCGCCTAAACTATAAACGTCTATAGTTTAGGAGTCAGGCTTTATAGTTTAGCGCCGAAACTATAAACGTCTATAGTTTAGGCTCTAGAGTTTGGGGCTCTATAGTTTAGGGCAAAATCCAGAAATTGGAGGCAGCATTTCCGGCATCGATTTCTGTACTAAAAAATCGCATTTTGAAGCTCGGTCCAGGCCAATCCTGGGGGACCCCCCACGGCTGGTTCTAAACTATAAACGTTTCTATAGTTTGGGAGCCAACCTTTATAGTTTAGCGGCTAACTATCAACGTTTATAGTTTAGGGGTCAGGCTTTATAGTTCAGCGCCGAAACTATAAACGTCTATAGTTTAAGAGCCCCTCTTTATAGTTTAGCGCCTAAACTATAAACGTCTATAGTTTCGGAGCCATTCTTTATAGTTTAGCGCCTAAACTATAAACGTTTACAGTTTAGGAGCCCCTCTTTATAGTTTAGCGCCTAAACTATAAACGTTTACAGTTTCGGAGCCCCTCTTTATAGTTTAGCGCCTAAACTATAAACGTTTATAGTTTTGGAGCCACTCTTTATAGTTTAGCGCCTAGACTATAAGCGTTTACAGTTTAGGAGCCCCTCTTTATAGTTTAGCGCCTAAACTATAAACGTTTACAGTTTAGGAGCCCCTCTTTATAGTTTAGCGCCTAAACTATAAGCGTCTATAATCTAAGAGCCCCTCTTTATAGTTTAGCGCCTAAACGATAAACGTTGACAGTTTAGGAGCCCATGTTTATATTTTAGCGCCGAAACTATAAACGTTTACAGTTTAGGAGCCCCCCCTTTATAGTTTAGCGCCTAAACGATAAACGTCTATAGTTTCGGAGCCATTCTTTATAGTTTAGCGCCGAAACTATAAACATTTACAGTTTAGGAGCCCCTTTTATAGTTTAGCGCCTAAACTAAAAACGTTTACTGTTTAGGAGCCACTCTTTATAGTTTAGCGCCTAAACTATAAACGTCTATAAATTAGGAGCCACTCTTTATAGTTTAGCGCCTAAACTATAAACGTCTTTAATTTAGGAGCCCCTCTTTATAGTTTAGCGCCTAAACTATAAACGTTTACAGATTAGGAGCCCCTCTTTATAGTTTAGCGCCTAAACTATAAACGTCTATAGTTTCGGAGCCACTCTTTATAGTTTAGCGCCTAGACTATAAGCGTTTACAGTTTAGGAGCCCCTCTTTATAGTTTAGCGCCTAAACTATAAACGTTTACAGTTTAGGAGCCCCCCTTTATAGTTTAGCGCCTAAACTATAGACGTCTATAGTTTAAGAGCCACTCTTTATATTTTAGCGCCTAAACTAGTAAGGTCCATAGGTCAGGAGCCAACCTGTATAGTTCAGCGCCTCAACTATAAACGTCTATAGTTTAGGAGCCAAGCTTGATAGTTTAGCGCCTGAACTATAAACGTCTATAGTTTAGGAGCCGCTCTTATAGTTTAACGACAACACTACAAACGTCTACAGTTTATAGGGGTCGCTTTCTATAGTTTGGCATAAACGGTACCCCCGCGGGCCTAAACTGTGAACGGTACCCCCACGCGGATTTTCGGACATTGGCTAAACTATAAACGTCGAACATTTGGGGCCACTTTCTACAGTTTGGCACCTAAACTGTAAACGGTACCCCCCACGCGGATTTTCGGACTTTGGTTAAACTATAAGCGTCTATAGTTCAGGGGCCGCTTTCTTTAGTGTGGCACCTAAACCGTGAATGGTACCCCCACACGGATTCTCGGACTTTGGCTAAACTATAAATGTCTATTGTTTTAGGGGTCACTTTCTATAGCTTGACACCTGACTGTAAACGTGCAAAACGGTACCCCCTACGCGGATTTTCGGACTTTGGCTACACTGTAAGCGTCTATAGTTTAGGGGCCACTGTCTATAGTTTGGCACCTGAACTGTAAACGGTACCCTCGCGCGGATTTTCGGATGTTGGCCTAGACTGTAAACGGTACCCCCACGCAGATTTTCGGCCTTTGGCTGAACTATAAACGTCGACAGTTTTTGGGGCCACCTTCTACAGTTTGGCACCTAAACTGTAAACGGTACCCCCACGTGGATTTTCGGACTTTGGCTAAACTATAAACGTCTTTAGTTTAGGGGCCACTTCCTATAGTTTGGCACCTAAACTGCAAGCGGTGCCCCCACGCGGATTTTCGGACTTTGGCTAAGCTATAAACACCTATAGTTTTAGGGGTCACTTTCTATAGTTTGGCACCTGAACTGTAAATTGTAACCTCACGTGGATACACTATAAACGTTGAAAGTTTGGGGCCACTTTCTATAGTTTGGCACCTAAACTGTAAACGTTACCCCCACACGGGTTTTCGGACTTTGGCTAAACTATAAACGTCTATAGTTCAGGGGCCACTTTCTATAGTTCGGCACCTAAACTATATATGGTACCCCCACGCGGATTTTCGGCCTTTGGCTGAACTATAAACGTCGACAGTTTTTGGGGCCACTTTCTACAGTTTGGCACCTAAACTGCAAACGCTACCCCCACGCGGATTTTCGGACTTTGTTTAAACTATAAGCGTCTATAATTTAGGGGCCACTTTCTATAGTTTGGCACTTGAACTGTAAACGGTACCCCACGCGGATTTTCGGACTTTGGCTAAGCCATGCTAAGTCATAAACAAGGTGGAGGCAACGCGCAAGGAAGGTGGAAGCAAGTGGAAACAAGGTGGAAGCAAGGTGGCAGCAAGATGGAAGCAAGGTTGAAGAACGGTAGAAGCAAGGTGGAAGCAAGGTGGAAGCAAAGTGCAAGCAACGTGGAAGCGAGCTGGAAGCAAGGTGGAAGCAGGGTGGAATCACTAGCTACGGTCAGCCGCCGCAGATGTTTTTCCCCCCGGGCGCAAAACCTCCAATCAATGAACGGTTTTCCCCCGGGACGCAAAACCTCCGGTCTTTCCATGCTCGCAAAACCTCCAATCGACACAGAAATGCTTCGCGGATCTACAGGAGGCGTAAAGCCTCCAATCAATTCAAAGATGGTTTTCCCTCGGGCGCAAAACCTCCAATCAATGCAACGGTCTTTCCCCCGGGCGCAAAACCTCCGGTGGGCCCAAATGGCTTCGCGATTCATATGTTGATAGAGCACGAGAACGGTGCTCAAAAGCTACATCCAACCAGTGATGTCTTTCCCCCGACAGCACCTCGGATCTGTATCCTGATATAGCACAAGTACCGGGCTTAATACCTGCCTTTGGTGTCGTGCCAGGACGGTGCTTAAACGCTGCCTTTCCCCCGCCGATGTTTTTCTCCCGGGCGCAAAACCTCCAATCAACGCAACGGTCTTTCCCCCGGGCATGAAACCTCCCTGCTGGCAAAACCTCCGGTCGACCCAAAAAAAAGCTTCGCGGATTTACATGCTGATAGAGCACAAGTACGGTGCTCAAGAGCTACGTCTAACAAGCGACGTCCTCCCCTGACAGCAGAACCTCCAATCAACTCGCGGTCGACCCACCTGTGGATTGATATAGTACAAGTGCCGGGCTCGAAAGCTACGGTCAACCACCGATGTCTTCCCCCGGGCAGAAACCTCCGTTCGACCCAAACATGCTCTTCGGTTTTCTTTGTGATCTGAGCACCATGCTTAAAGCTACGGTCAACCATCGGTCTCTTTCCCCCGGGCGCAAAACCTCCGGTTGACCCCCCTGCAAGACTAGCAGGCTGCAAGAGGACTAAGATCGTGGTGGAACAAGCAAGCAACTTTGACTAGGGTGTAATACACCCCGACAAGCACGCATACAAGAAGGGCGGTGAGAAAAAAACAAGAGAGTTTCCTAAACATGAGTTTAGGAAACTAAACCCTAAAAGGCGGAGCTGGCTAAGGGTGGGAGCCGCACTTGACGGCGCGGGAGGGAAACGCGTGAAATGATGTGGCCGAAGCAAGGCCCCATTCTCGGTGGCCTTGAGCGTGCTCCGGAACCGAAACAAACTTCAAGTTTGTTCGCCCGTCCGGCCATGTCATATCCTTCTCCAGCTTCGGCGCAAACCCTAAACCCTAAACCCTAAACCCTAAACCCTAAACCCTAAACCCTAAACCCTAAACCCTAAACCCTAAACCCTAAACCCTAAACCCTAAACCCTAAACCCTAAACCCTAAACCCTTAAACCCTTAAACCCTAAACCCTAAACTAAACCCTAAACCCTAAACCCTAAACCCTAAACCCTAAACTCAGGCGTGGCTGGTGGGGGAGCTTCGCTCCTTTCCCACCAGCCGAGCCGCCCAAAGCAAGTGGCTGCATGGGCATCGCACATACAATATGCCTATACAGCAGTTCAACTGTCTTACCAGAGAGCGTGCCGTGCCACCGCTAGGCAGTGGAGCGGTGTCAGTACTGACAATATATTATAAATATACCCCAAAACCTGCCCGAAATCACGGTTAAACTATAAAGATTTCTATAGTTTTGCGTCTAAACTATAAACGTTTATAGTTTAGGCTCTATAGTTTTGGCTCTAAACTATAGACGTTTATAGTTTAGCGTCTATAGTTTAGGGCTTTATAGTTTAGGCTTTATAGTTTAGCGGCTAAACTATAAACGTCTATAGTTTAGGAGTCAGGCTTTATAGTTTAGCGCCGAAACTATAGACGTTTATAGTTTAGGCTCTAGAGTTTGGGGCTCTATAGTTTAGGGCAAAATCCAGAAATTGGAGGCAGCATTTCCGGCATCGATTTCTGTACTAAAAAATCGCATTTTGAAGCTCGGTCCAGGCCAATCCTGGGGGACCCCCCACGGATGGTCCTAAACTATAAACGCTTCTATAGTTTAGGAGCCAACCTTTATAGTTTAGCGGCTAAACTATAAACGTTTATAGTTTAGGGGTCAAGCTTTATAGTTTAGCGCCGAAACTATAAACGTTTATAGTTTAGGCTCTAGAGTTTGGGGCTCTATAGTTTAGGGCAAAATCCAGAAATTGGAGGCAGCATTTCCGGCATCGATTTCTGTACTAAAAAATCGCATTTTGAAGCTCGGTCCAGGCCAATCCTGGGGGACCCCCCACGGATGGTCCTAAACTATAAACGCTTCTATAGTTTGGGAGCCAACCTTTATAGTTTAGCGGCTAAACTATAAACGTCTATAGTTTAGGGGTCAGGCTTTATAGTTTAGCGCCGAAACTATAAACGTTTATAGTTTAGGCTCTAGAGTTTGGGGCTCTATAGTTTAGGGCAAAATCCAGAAATTGGAGGCAGCATTTCCGGCATCGATTTCTGTACTAAAAAATCGCATTTTGAAGCTCGGTCCAGGCCAATCCTGGGAGACCCCCCACGGATGGTCCTAAACTATAAACGTTTCTATGGTTTGGGAGCCAACCTTTATAGTTTAGCGCCTAAACTATAAACGTCTATAGTTTAGGAGCCCCTCTTTATAGTTTAGCGCCTAAACTATAAACGTCTATAGTTTAGGAGCCACTCTTTATAGTTTAGCGCCTAAACTATAAACGTCTATAGTTTTGGAGCCCCTCTTTATAGTTTAGCGCCTAAACTATAAACGTTTACAGTTTAGGAGCCCTTCTTTATAGTTTAGTGCCTAAACTATAAACGTCTATAGTTTAGGAGCCACTCTTTACAGTTTAGCGCCTAAACTATAAACGTCTATAGTTTAGGAGCCCCTCTTTATAGTTTAGCGCCTAAACTATAAACGTCTATAATTTAGGAGCAAACCTTTATAGTTTAGCGGCTAAACTATAAACGTCTATAGTTTAGGAGTCAGGCTTTATAGTTTAGCGCCGAAACTATAGACGTTTATAGTTTAGACTCTGTAGTTTGGGGCAAAAATCAGAAATTGGAGGCAGCATTTCCGGCATCGATTTCTGTATTAAAAATCGCACTTTTAAGCTGGGTCCAGGCCAATCCTGGGGGACCCCCCACGGGTGGTCCTAAACTATAAACGTTTATAGTTTAGGAGCCAACCTTTATAGTTTAGCGGCTAAACTATAAACGTTTATAGTTTAGGGGTCAGGCTTTATAGTTTAGCGCCGAAACTATAAACGTTTATAGTTTAGGCTCTAGAGTTTGGGGCTCTATAGTTTAGGGCGAAGTCCAGAAATTGGAGGCAGCATTTCCCGCATCGATTTCTGTACTAAAAAATCGCATTTTGAAGCTCGGTCCAGGCCAATCCTGGGGGACCCCCCACGGATGGTCCTAAACTATAAACGCTTCTATAGTTTAGGAGCCAATCTTTATAGTTTAGCGCCTAAACTATAAACGTTTATAGTTTAGGGGTCAAGCTTTATAGTCTAGCGCCGAAACTATAAACGTTTATAGTTTAGGCTCTAGAGTTTGGGGCTCTATAGTTTAGGGCAAAATCCAGAAATTGGAGGCAGCATTTCCGGCATCGATTTCTGTACTAAAAAATCGCATTTTGAAGCTCGGTCCAGGCCAATCCTGGGGGACCCCCCACCGATGGTCCTAAACTATAAACGCTTCTATAGTTTAGGAGCCAACCTTTATAGTTTAGCGGCTAAACTATAAACGTTTATAGTCTAGGGGTCAGGCTTTATAGTTTAGCGCCTAAACTATAAACGTCTATAGTTTAAGAGCCCCTCTTTATAGTTTAGCGCCTAAACTAGAAACGTCTATAGTTTCGGAGCCATTCTTTATAGTTTAGCGCCTAAACTATAAACGTTTACAGTTTCGGAGCCTTCTTTATAGTTTTGCGCCTAAACTATAAACGTCTATAGTTTAGGAGCCACTCTTTATAGTTTAGCGCCTAAACTGTAAACGTCTATAGTTTAGGAGCCACTCTTTATAGTTTAGCGCCTAAACTATAAACGTTTACAGTTCCGGAGCCCCTCTTTATAGTTTAGCGCCTAAACTATAAACGTTTACAGTTTAGGAGCCCCCCTTTATAGTTTAGCGCCTAAACTATAAACGTTTACAGTTTAGGAGCCCCTCTTTATAGTTAGCGCCTAAACTATAAACGTTTACAGTTTAGGAGCCCCCCTTTATAGTTTAGCGCCTAAACTATAAACGTTTACAGTTTAGGAGCCCCTCTTTATAGTTAGCGCCTAAACTATAAACGTTTACAGTTTAGGAGCCCCCCTTTATAGTTTAGCGCCTAAACTATAAACGTTTACAGTTTAGGAGCCCCTCTTTATAGTTTAGCGGCAAAACTATAAACGTTTACAGTTTCGGAGCCCCTCTTTATAGTTTAGCGCCTAAACTATAAACGTTTACGGTTTAGGAGCCCCCCTTTATAGTTTGGCGCCTAAACTATAAACGTTTACAGTTTAGGAGCCCCTCTTTATAGTTTAGCGCCTAAACTATAAACGTTTACAGCTTAGGAGCCACTCTTTATAGTTTAGCGCCTAAACTATAAACGTCTAAAGTTTCGGAGCCATTCTTTATAGTTTAGCGCCTAAACTATAAACGTCTATAGTTTCGGAGCCATTCTTTATAGTTTAGCGCCGAAACTATAAACGTCTATAGTTTAAGAGCCCCTCTTTATAGTTTAGCGCTAAACTAAAAACTATAAACGTCTACAGTTTAGGAGCCCCTCTTTATAGTTTAGCGCCTAAACTATAAAGCCACTCTTTATAGTTTAGCGCCTAGACTTTAAACGTCTATAGTTTAGGAGCCCCTCTTTATAGTTCAGCGCCTAAACTATAAGCGTTTACAGTTTCGGAGCCTTCTTTATAGTTCAGCGCCTAAACTATAAACGTTTACAGTTTAGGAGCCCCCCTTTATAGTTTAGCGCCTAAACTATAAACGTTTACAGTTTAGGAGCCCCTCTTTATAGTTTAGCGCCTAAACTATAAACGTTTCCAGTTTAGGAGCCCCCCTTTATAGTTTAGCGCCTAAACTATAAACGTTTACAGTTTAGGAGCCCCTCTTTATAGTTTAGCGCCTAAACTATAAACGTGTATAGTTTAGGAGCCACTCTTTAAAGTTTAGTGCCTAAACTATAAACGTCTATAGTTTAGGAGCCCCTCTTTATAGTTTAGCGCCTAAACTATAAACGTTTACAGTTTCGGAGCCCCTCTTTATAGTTTAGCGCCTAAACTATAAAGGTCTATAGTTTAGGAGCCACTCTTTATAGTTTAGCGCCTAAACTATAAACGTCTTTAGTTTAGGAGCCCCTCTTTATAGTTTAGCGCCTAGACTATAAACGTTTACAGTTTCGGAGCCCCTCTCTATAGTTTAGCGCCTAAACTATAAACGTCTATAGTTTCGGAGCCACTCTTTATAGTTTAGCGCCTAGACTATAAGCGTTTACAGTTTAGGAGCCCCTCTTTATAGTTTAGCGCCTAAACTATAAACGTTTACAGTTTAGGAGCCCCCCTTTATGGTTTAGCGCCTAAACTATAGATGTCTATAGTTTAAGAGCCACTCTTTATAGTTTAGCGCCTAAACTAGTAAGGTCCATAGGTCAGGAGCCAACCTGTATAGTTCAGCGCCTCAACTATAAACGTCTATAGTTTAGGAGCCAAGCTTGATAATTTAGCGCCTAAACTATAAACGTCTATAGTTTAGGAGCCGCTCTTATAGTTTAACGCCAACACTACAAACGTCTACAGTTTATAGGGGTCGCTTTCTATAGTTTGGCATAAACGGTACCCCCGCGGGCCTAAACTGTGAACGGTACCCCCACGCGGATTTTCGGACATTGGCTAAACTATAAACGTCGAACATTTGGGGCCACTTTCTACAGTTGGGCACCTAAACTGTAAACGGTACCCCCCACGTGGATTTTCGGACTTTGGTTAAACTATAAGCGTCTATAGTTCAGGGGCCGCTTTCTTTAGTGTGGCACCTAAACCGTGAATGGTACCCCCACACGGATTCTCGGACTTTTGCTAAACTATAAACGTTTATTGTTTTAGGGGTCACTTTCTATAGCTTGACACCTGACTGTAAACGTGCAAAACGGTACCCCCTACGCGGATTTTCGGATTTTGGCTACACTGTAAGCGTCTATAGTTTAGGGGCCACTTTCTATAGTTTGGCACCTGAACTGTAAACGGTACCCTCACGCGGATTTTCGGATGTTGGCCTAGACTGTAAACGGTACCCCCACGCGGATTTTCGGCCTTTGGCTGAACTATAAACGTCGACAGTTTTTGGGGCCACCTTCTACAGTTTGGCACCTAAACTGTAAACGGTACCCCCACGCGGATTTTCGGACTTTGGCTAAACTATAAACGTCTTTAGTTTAGGGGCCACTTTCTATAGTTTGGCACCTAAACTGCAAGCGGTGCCCCCACGCAGATTTTCGGACTTTGGCTAAGCTATAAACACCTATAGTTTTAGGGGTCACTTTCTATAGTTTGGCACCTGAACTGTAAATTGTAACCTCACGTGGATTTTCGGACTTTTGCGAACCTATAAACGTCTATAGTTTAGGGGCACTTTCAAACTGTAAGCGGTACCCCCGCGCGGATTTTCGGACTTTGGCTAAACTATAAACGTTTATAGCTTAGGGGCGACTTTCTATTGTTCGGCACTTACACTATAAATGGTACCCCCGCGCGGATTTTCGACTGTGGCTACACTATAAACGTTGAAAGTTTGGGGCACTTTCTAAAGTTTGGCACCTAAACTGTAAACGTTACCCCCACACGGGTTTTCGGACTTTGGCTAAACTATAAACGTCTATAGTTGAGGGGCCTATAGTTCAGGGGCCACTTTCTATAGTTCGGCACCTAAACTATATATGGTACCCCCACGCGGATTTTCGGACTTTGGCTAAACTATAAACGTCGAAAGTTTGGGGCCACTTTCTACAGTTTGGCACCTAAACTGCAAACGCTACCCCCACGCGGATTTTCGGACTTTGTTTAAACTATAAGCGTCTATAATTTAGGGGCCACTTTCTATAGTTTGGCACTTGAACTGTAAACGGTACCCCACGCGGATTTTCGGACTTTGGCTAAGCCATGCTAAGTCATCAACAAGGTGGAGGCAACGCGCAAGGAAGGTGGAAGCAAGCGGAAACAAGGTGGAAGCAAGGTGGAAGCAAGGTGGCAGCAAGATGGAAGCAAGGTTGAAGAACGGTAGAAGCAAGGTGGAAGCAAGGTGGAAGCAAAGTGCAAGCAACGTGGAAGCGAGCTGGAAGCAAGGTGGAAGCAGGGTGGAATCACTAGCTACGGTCAGCCGCCGCCGATGTTTTTCCCCCCGGGCGCAAAACCTCCAATCAATGAACGGTTTTCCCCCGGGACGCCAAACCTCCGGTCTTTCCATGCTCGCAAAACCTCCAATCGACACAGAAATGCTTCGCGGATCTACAGGAGGCGTAAAGCCTCCAATCAATGCAAAGATGGTTTTCCCTCGGGCGCAAAACCTCCAATCAATGCAACGGTCTTTCCCCCGGGCGCAAAACCTCCGGTTGGCCCAAATGGCTTCGCGATTCATATGTTGATAGAGCACGAGAACGGTGCTCAAAAGCTACATCCAACCAGTGATGTCTTTCCCCCGACAGCACCTCGGATCTGTATCCTGATATAGCACAAGTACCGGGCTTAATACCTGCCTTTGCTGTCGTGCCAGGACGGTGCTTAAACGCTACCTTTCCCCCGCCCGTGTTTTTCTCCCGGGCGCAAAACCTCCAATCAACGCAACGGTCTTTCCCCCAGGCATAAAACCTTTCTCCCGGGCATAAAACCTCCCTGCTGGCAAAACCTCCGGTCGACCCAAAAAAATGCTTCGCGGATGTACACGCTGATAGAGCACAAGCACACTGCTCAAAAGCTACGTCTAACAAGCGACGTCCTCCTCCCGACAGCAGAACCTCCAATCAACTCGCGGTCGACCCACCTGTGGATTGACATAACACAAGTACCGGGTTCGAAAGCTACGGTCAACCACCGACGTCTTCCCCCGGGCAGAAACCTCCGTTCGACCCAAACATGCTCTTCGGTTTTCTTTGTGATCTGAGCACCAGTACGGTGCTTAACAGCTACGGTCAACCATCGGTCTCTTTCCCCCGGTGCAAAACCTCCGGTTGACCCCCCTGCAGGACTAGCAGGCTGCAAGAGGACTGAGATCGTGGTGGACCAAACAAGCAACTTTGACTAGGGTTTAATACACCCGACAAGAACACATACAAGAAGGGCGGCGAGAAAAAAACAAGAGAGTTTCCTAGACATGAGTTTAGGAAACTAAACCCTAAAAGGCGGAGCTGGCTAAGGGTGGGAGCCGCACTTGACGGCGCGGGAGGGAAACGCGTGAAATGATGTGGCCGAAGCAAGGCCCCATTCTCGGTGGCCTTGAGCGTGCTCCGGAACCGAAACAAATTTCAAGTTTGTTCGCCCGTCCGGCCATGTCATATCCTTCTCCAGCTTCGGCGCAAACCCTAAACCCTAAACCCTAAACCCTAAACCCTAAACCCTAAACTCAGGCGTGGCTGGTGGGGGAGCTTCGCTCCTTTCCCACCAGCCGAGCCGCCCAAAGCAAGTGGCTGCATGGGCATCGCACATACAATATGCCTATGCAGCAGTTCAACTGTCTTACCAGAGAGCGTGCCGTGCCACCGCTAGGCAGTGGAGCGGTGTCAGTACTGACAATATATTATAAATATACCCCAAAACCTGCCCGAAATCACGGTTAAATTATAAAGATTTCTATAGTTTTGCGTCTAAACTATAAACGTTTATAGTTTAGGCTCTATAGTTTTGGCTTTAAACTATAGACGTTTATAGTTTAGCGTCTATAGTTTAGGGCTTTATAGTTTAGGCTTTATAGTTTAGCGGCTAAACTATAAACGTCTATAGTTTAGGAGTCAGGCTTTATAGTTTAGCGCCGAAACTATAGACGTTTATAGTTTAGGCTCTAGAGTTTGGGGCTCTATAGTTTAGGGCAAAATCCAGAAATTGGAGGCGCATTTCCGGCATCGATTTCTGTACTAAAAAATCGCATTTTGAAGCTCGGTCCAGGCCAATCCTGGGGGACCCCCCACGGATGGTCCTAAACTATAAACGCTTCTATAGTTTAGGAGCCAATCTTT
>CAJNDS010001637.1:0-12341 GCA_905221605.1 Symbiodinium natans | reverse complement strand
TAGATTCAGGGAATCCTTGAAAACCTCGGAATATCCGAAATAATTGAAAATGGATAATATGAATTTAAAATCCTCATCCAATTTTTGATTTGATAATGATTCTCTAATATATCCTAGATCTTTCATAGAATTATGTCTGAGATTTTCATAGATATCTAGAATCAATTGCAAATCAAAAGAATATATCATATAGAATTATGATTTTTCCATGATTCAGGAAATCATTGGAAATCTCGTAATTTGCAAAATTTCAAAAATTCGAGAATATGAATTGAAATCTTCATCTAGATTTTGATTGAGCAATGGATCTTTGATAGAATATCTTAGATTCAGGGAATCCTTGAAAACCTCGGAATATCCGAAATAATTGAAAATGGATAATATGAATTTAAAATCCTCATCCAATTTTTGATTTGATAATGATTCTCTAATATATCCTAGATCTTTCATAGAATTATGTCTGAGATTTTCATAGATATCTAGAATCAATTGCAAATCAAAAGAATATATCATATAGAATTATGATTTTTTCCATGATTCAGGAAATCATTGGAAATCTCGTAATTTGCAAAATTTCAAAAATTCGAGAATATGAATTGAAATCTTCATCTAAATTTTGATTGAGCAATGGATCTTTGATAGAATATCTTAGATTCAGGGAATACTTGAAAACCTCGGAATTTACGAAATAATTGAAATTGGATAATAAGAATTCAAAAGATTCATCCAATTTTTGATTTGATAATGATTCTTTAATTTATCCTAGATCTTTCATAGGAATTATATTTGAGAATGGCAAGAGACAACTATTCATATGATATGGATATCGGATTCTTATCCATTGCATTATTCTCCTATATTTTTTTGAGGGAGTCTCCCGGCGCCTGATTTGGGGTCTCCTGGGCCTTGGGGGATCTATACCATTTTCCGGGAATAGGATGATCCCAGAGGTTTAAAGAATTGAGCATTTGATCTCCCAGGCATTTTGGATTAATCCTTTTTAAATTCTTCGTTTGTGAGGTGCCTCTATTATTGGAGCGTATCGTTCGTAACAATTGTGGATTCAATGCGCAAGCGGCGATGGATTCATTGAGGCCACAATATATAAATACGAGTGCAAGAATCATATGCTCCCAAAAGCTCCAATTAAATATGCAAATATCATTAAAAGAGGCTCCTGCTCCCCTCAAATATTGAATCTCTATAATCCTCGCAACCGATTATATACGAGAGAAATCGACATGAAATATTTGAAATTGGATAATATGAATTTAAAATTCTCATCCTATTTTTGATTTGGCAATGATTCTTTAATATATCCTAGATCTTTCGTAGGAATTATATGAAAATTGGTCGAATTTCAGAAATGAGTGAAATTGGATCATGGGAAATTAAAATATCATCCAAATTTTGATTTGATAATAATTCTATAATCAATTGAAATATATGCGAACAGAAATATATAATATATTTATGGTTTCATCATGATTCAGGGAATCATTGAAATTCTCGTAATTTAGAAAATTTTGGAATATCGAGAATGAAAAAAATAGAATGAAATCTTCATCTCATTTTGGATTGGATAATGATTCTTTGATATATCCTAGATTCAAGGAATCCTTGAAAACATCGGAATTTCCGAAATAATTGAAAATGGATAATATGAATTTAAAATCCTCATCCAATTTTTGATGTGATAATGATTCTCTAATATATCCTAGATCTTTCATAGAATTGTGCCTGAGATTTTCATAGATATCTAGAATCAATTGCAACAAAAGAATATATCATATAGAATTATGATTTTTTCCATGATTCAGGAAATCATTGGAAATCTCGTAATTTGCAAAATTTGAAAAATTCGAGAATATGAACTGAAATCTTCATCTAAATTTTGATTGGATAATGGATCTTTGAAAGAATATCTTAGATTCAGGGAATCCTTGAAAATCTCGGAATTTCCGAAATAATTGCAATTGGATAATATGAATTTGATATCCTCGTCCAATTTTTGATTTGGCAATGATTCTCTAATATATCCTAGATCTTTCATAGAATTATGCCTGAGATTTTCATAGATATCTAGAATCAATTGCAAATCAAAAGAATATATCATATAGAATTATGATTTTTCCATGATTCAGGAAATCATTGGAAATCTCGTAATTTGCAAAATTTGAAAAATTCGAGAATATGAACTGAAATCTTCATCTAAATTTTGATTGGATAATGGATCTTTGAAAGAATATCTTAGATTCAGGGAATCCTTGAAAACCTCGGAATTTCCGAAATAATTGAAATTCTCATCCAAATTTTGATTTGGCAATGATTCTCTAATATATCCTAGATCTTTCATATAATTATGCCTGATATTTTTTTAAAAAATCTAGAATCATTTGAGAATCAAAAGAATATATAATATATAATTATGATTTGCCCATGATTCAGGAAATCATTGGAAACCTCGTAATTTGCAAAATTTGAAAAATTCAAGAATATGAACTGAAATCTTCATCTAAATTTTGATTGGATAATGGATCTTTGATAGAATATCTTAGATTCAGGGAATCCTTGAAATTCTCGGAATTTACGAAATAATTGAAATTGGATAATAAGAATTCAAAAGACTCATCCAATTTTTGATTTGATAATGATTCTTTAATTTATCCTAGATCTTTCATAGGAATTATATTTGAGAATGGCAAGAGACAACTATTCATATGATATGGATATCGGATTCTTATCCATTGCATTATTCTCCTATTTTTTTTGAGGGAGTCTCCCGGCGCCTGATTTGGGGTCTCCTGGGCCTTGGGGGATCTATACCATTTTCCGGGAATAGGATGATCCCAGAGGTTTAAAGAATTGAGCATTTGATCTCCCAGGCATTTTGGATTAATCCTTTTTAAATCCTTCGTTTGTGAGGTGTCTCTATTGTTGGAGCGTTTCGTTCGCATCAATTGTGGATTCAATGCGCAAGCGGCGATGGATTCATTGAGGCCACAATATATAAATATGAGTGCAAGAATCATATGTTCCCAAAAGCACCAATCAAATATGCAAATATGCAGTCGATTATATACGAGAGAAATCGAAATGAAATATTTCCATACTCCCGGCCACGTGCACTGTCCCACCACCACCCCGAATTATTCTATTTAAATTCTGTTTGTCAGCTGTTTAGACAAATATCTTGTGAAATTCAGAATGATACCAGATATAATTTCTATTTATTTTGTCTTGAGGGATACACTTGTCTGCCTAGTGTGCTTGCTCTGTTCGTGACCCATACGCAACGCATAGAAGACATACGCCAAGCTTGAAACCAAAATTGAGCGGCGCTTCAAGATTCACAATCTCTGCCTGCTAAAACAAAACGGGTTCAAAACTCTGTTGAAATGAAACTCTGATGAACCAATCCACACAAGAGCATGCCCGATCATTCCCCCCATCTCCAATCCTTTACCCTCGACCCACCGAAGACCTTACAACTACGTAAGCGACCCAAGTTTCCTCAAGATATATCTTCGATCTTGAAATTTAGGGTTTAGGTTTAGGGTGTCGGGTTTAGGCTTGTTTTGGTCACCGACACTGACTACTTTACTAAATGTGTCGCCCGGTTTGGGTCAACTAAATTGACTATTTTTTGCAAATGCTTCACGGTTTAGGGTTTAGGCATTTTTTTCGGTTTAGGGTTCTAAGGGTTTAGGGTTTAGGGGGCCTAGTTTAGGTTTCAATAATTCAGGGTTTAGGGCCCAGGGCATTAAACACCAATGGGAGGAAACTAATCGTACTTCTCCCCATCCTTGATAATCAAACACACACTGGGGGCAACAAATCGTATTTCTTCCCATCTTTGACAATCAAGCACAAATTGCTGGCAACAAATCGTACTTCTTCCCATCTTTGACAATCAAACACAAATTGCTGGCAACAAATCGTACTTCTTCCCATCTTTGATAATCAAGCACAAATTGCTGGAAACAAATCGAACACCTTGCCATGCCTCGTATAGATACCGATCCACCGAGACCATACAATTAAGTAAGCAATACACATTTCTTCAACATCGATCTATCTCCAATCCTTTACCCTCGACCCACCGAAGACCTTATAACTACATAAACGACCCAAGTTTCCTCAAGATCTATGTTCGATCTTTAAAATTTAGGGTTTAGGGTTTAGGGTGTCGGGTTTAGGCTTGTTTTGGTCACCGACACTGACTACTTTACTACCTGTGCCGCCAGGGAATCATTGAAAACCTCGCAATTTGCAAAAATTTTGACACATCGAGAATATGGAAATTTCGAGAATGAAAAAAAATGAAGTGAAATCTTCATCTGATTTTGGATTGGGCAATGATTCTTTGATATATCCTAGATTCAAGGAATCCTTGAAAACCTCGGAGTTTCCGAAATGACTGCAATTGGAGATCATGAATTTAAAATCTCATCCAATTTTTGATTTGGCAATGGTTCTTCAATGTATCCTAGATCTTTCATAGAATTCTGTTTGAGATTTTCATAGATATCTAGAATCAAGTGAAATGTAAGAGAATATAGTTATAACATATAATTATGATTTCATCATGATTCAGGGAATCATTGAAAATCTCGCAATTCGCAATATTTTAAAATTTCGAGAGTATGAATTGAAATCTTCATCAAATTTTGGATTGGACAATGATTCTTTGGTATGTTCTAGATTCAGGGAATCCTTGAAAATCTCTGAATTTCCGAAATAATTGAAATTGCATAATATGAACTTAAAATCCTCATCCAATCTTTAATTTGGCACTGATTCTTTGATATATCCTAGATCTTTCATAGGAACTATATTTGAGGGAGCCTCCCGGCGCCTGATTTGAGGCCTCCTGGGGGCCTTGGGGGGCCTGTGTCATTTTCCAGGAGCAGGGCCTTGCCCCCAACCTTTCCAAACCCTTCTTAACCATGATCTAGAGAAAAAACATAGGGATTTTCGGTAAGGAGGTTTAAGTAAATTGAAGATGTGGGCCAAAGAGGTTTGAGTAAATCGAAGATTTCTTGCGAAATGTAACTGCGACGCGGTCTTCTCGCACAAAATAAGAGGGTGGTTTAAGTAAATTGAGATGTTTATTCCTTCGTGGGACTAGTCACTTTTTTGATACGGTCTTTTCACAAAAAAAGAGGGCACAATCTACTTAGTTAGTTTCGAATCTTTGTGAACAAAACTCTTGCTAGGACATGGAGCTAGTTTCGAAGCTTTGTGACCACGCCCAACCCACCCACAAGCGCAAGCGGACAACATCGTGACACGGCCAACCCACCCACAAGCGGACAACACCGTGACACGCCCAACCCACCCACAAGTGGACAACACCGTGACACCCCCAACCCACCCACAAGCGGTCAACACCGTGACACGCCCAACCCCCCCAGAAGCGGACAACACCGTGACACACCCAACCCACCCACAAGCGGAACCGTGACACGCCAAACCCACCCACAGGCGGACAACAACGTGACACGCCCAACCCACCCACAAGCGAACAACACCGTGACACGCCCAACCCACCCACCAGCGGACAACATGGTGACACGCCCAACCCACCTACAAGCGGTCCACAGCGAGACACGCCCAACCCACCCACAAACGGACAACACTGTGACACGCCCAACCCACCCACACGCGGAAAACAGCGTGACACGCCCAACCCACCCACAAGCGGACAACACCGTGACACTCCCAACCCACCCCCTGCAAGTGGACAACACCGTGACACGCCCAACCCACCCACAAGCGGACAACACCATGACACACCGCCAAACCCACCCACAAGCGGACAAGAGCGTGACACGCCCAACCCACCCACAAGCGGACAACACCGTGACACGCCCAACCCACCCACAAGCAGACAACACCGTGACACGCCCAACCCACCCACAAGCGGTCAACACCGTGACACACCCAACCCACCCACAAGCAGACAACACTGTGACACGCCCAAACCACCCACAAGCGAACAACACTGTGACGCGTCCAACCCACCCGCAAGAGGACAACACCGTGACACGCTCAACCCACCCGCAAGCGAACAACACCATGACACGCCCAACCCACCCACAAGCGGACAACACAACCCACCTCCAAGCGGACAACACTATTACGTGGCCAACCCACTCCCGAGCAGACAACACCGTGACACTCCCAACCCACCCACAAGCGGACAACACCGTGACACGCCCAGTCCACCCACCAGCAGACAACACTGTGACACGCCCAACCCACCCACGAGCGAACAACTCTGTGACATGCCCAACCCACCCACAAGCGGACCACACCGTGACACTCCCAACCCACCCCCTGCAAGTGGACAACACCGCGACATGCCCAACCAGTCCACAAGCGGACAACACCGTGACTTGCACAACCCACCCACCAGCGGACAACACCGTGACACCCAACCCACCCACAAGCGAACAACACCGTGACACGCCCAACCCACCCACAAGCGGACAACACTGCGACGAGCCCTACCCACCCACAAGCAGACAACACCGTGACACGCCCAACCCACCCACAAGCGGACAACACCGTGACACGCCCAACCCGCCCACAAGCGGACAACACCGTGACACTCCCAACCCACCCACAAGCGGACAACACCGTGACATGCCCACCCCACCCACAAGCGGACAACACCGTGACACTCCCAACTCATCCATAAGTGGACAACACCGTGACACGTCCCAACGTTCCACAAGCAAACAACACCGTGACACAAACAACACACTCACAAGCGGACAACACTGTGACACGCCCAACCCACCCACAAGCGGACAACACCGTGACACGCTCAACCCACCCACAAGCGGACAACACCGTGACACGGCCAACCCACCCACAAGCGGACAACACCGTGATACCCCAACCCACCCACAAGCGGTCAACACTGTGACACGCCCAACCCCCAGCAGCGGACAACACCGTGACACACCCAACCCACCCGCAAGCGGACAACACCGTGTCACGCCCAAACCACCCACAAGCGGACAACACCGTAACGCGCCCAACCCACCCACAAGCGGACAACACCGTGATACGCCGCCAAACCCACCCACAAGCGGACAACACTGCGACGCGCCCTACCCACCCGCAAGCCAACAACAACGTGACACGCCCAACCCACCCACAAGCAGACAATACTGTGACACGCCCAACCCACCCACAAGCGAACAACACTGTGACGCGTCCAACCCACTCACCAGCGGACAACACCGTGACACTCCCAACCCACCCCCTGCAAGTGGACAACACCGTGACATGCCCAACCCGCCCACAAGCGGACAACACCGTGACACGCCCAACCCACACACACGCGGACAACACAGTGACACACCCAACCCACCCACAAGCGAACAACACCGTGACACGCCCAACCCACCCACAAGCGGACAACACCGTGACACGCCCAACCCACCCACAAGCAGACAACACCGTGACACGCCCAACCCACCCACAAGCGGTCAACACCGTGACACACCCAACCCACCCACAAGCAGACAACACTGTGACACGCCCAACCCACCCACAAGCGAACATCACTGTGACGCGTCCAACCCACTCACCAGCGGACAACACCGTGACACACCCAACCCACCTCCTGCAACTGGACAACACGCTGACATGCCCAGCCCACCTACAAGCGGACAACACCGTGACACGCCCAACCCACCCGCAAGGGGACGGCACCGTGACACTTCCAATTCGCTTATCGCACCGCCCAGGCCCCCTCCATTTGCTTATAGCACCGTCCAGGCGCCGCCCCTTCCATTTGCTTATCGCACCGCCCAGGCCCCTTCCATTTGCTCATAGCACCGCCCAGGCTCCCCCCTTCCATTCGCGTATCGCACCGCCCAGGCCCCTTCCGTTTGCTTATAGCACCGCCCAGGCTCCTCCCTTCCATTCGCTTATCGCACCACCCAGGCCCCTTCCATTTGCTTATAGCACCGCCCAGGCTCCTCCCTTCGGTTCGCTTATCGCAGCACGCAGGCTGCTTATAGCACCGCCCAGGCTTCCCCCTTCCATTCGCTTATCGCACCGCCCAGGCCATTCCATCTGCTTATAGCACCGCCCAGGCTCCCCCCTTCCATTCGCTTATCGAACCGCCCAGGCCCCTTCCATTTGCTTATAGCACCGCCAGGCTCCCCCCTTCCATTCGCTTATCGCAGCGCCCAGGCCCCTTCCATTTGCTCGTAGCACCGCCCAGGCTCCTCCCTTCCATTCGCGTATCGCATCCCCCAGGCCCCTTCTGTTTGCTTATCGCACCGCCCAGGCCCCCCCCTTCCATTCGCTTATCGCACCGCCCAGGCCCCTTCGATTTGCTTATAGCACCGCCCAGGCTTCCCCCTTCCATTCGCTTATCGCACCGCCCAGGCTCTTCCATTTGCTCACAGCACCGCCCAGGCTCCCCCCTTCCATTCGCGTATCGCACCGCCCAGGCCCCTTCCGTTTGCTTATAGCACCGCCCAGGCTCCTCCCTTCGATTCGCTTATCGCACCACCCAGGTTCTTCCATTTGCTTATAGCACCGCCCAGGCTCCTCCCTTCGATTCGCTTATCGCACCACCCAGGCCCCCCTTCGATTCGCTCATCGCACCGCCCAGGCCCCTTCCATTTGCTTATAGCACCGCCCAGGCTCCCCCCTTCCATTCGCGTATCGCACCGCCCAGGCCCCTTGCATTTGCTTATAGCACTGCCCAGGCTCCCCCCCTTCCATTTGCTTATCGCACCGCCCAGGCCCCTTCCATTTGCTTATAGCACCGCCCAGGCGGCCCCCTTCCATTTGCTTATCGCACCGTCCAGGCCCCTTCTATTTGCTTATAGCACCGCCCAAGCTCCCCCCTTCGATTCGCTTATCGCACCACCCGGGCCCCTTCCATTTGCTTATAGCACTGCCCAGGCGCCCCCCTTCCATTCGCTTATCGCACCGCCCAGGCCCCTTCCATTTGCTTATAGCACCGCCCAGGCTCCCCCCTTCCATTCGCTTATCGCCCCTTCCATTCGCTTATCGCACTGCCCAGGCCCCTTCCATTCGCTTATCGCACTGCCCAGGCCCCTTCCATTTGCTTATAGCACCGCCCAGACTGCCCCCTTCCATTCGCTTATCGCACCGCCCACGCCCCTTCCATTTGCTCATAGCACCGCCCAGGCTCCCCCCTTCCATTCGCGTATCGCACCGACCAGGCCTCTTCCGTTTGCTTATAGCACCGCCCAGGCTTCCCGCCCAGGCCCCTTCCATTTGCTTATAGCACCGCCCAGGCTCCTCCCTTCGATTCGCTTATCGCACCACCCAGGCCCCTTCCATTTGCTTATAGCATCGCCCAGGCTTCCCCCTTCCATTCGCTTATCGCACCGCCCAGGCCCCTTCCATTTGCTCACGCGTATCGCACCGCTCAGGCCCCTTCCATTTGCTTATAGCACCGTCCAGGCTTCCCCCTTCCATTCGCTTATCGCACCGCCCAGGCCCCTTCCATTTGCTCACAGCACCGCCCAGGCTCCCCCCTTCCATTCGCGTATCGCACTGCCCAGGCCCCTTCCGTTTGCTTATAGCACCGCCCAGGCTCCTCCCTTCGATTCGCTTATCGCACCACCCAGGTTCTTCCGTTTGCTTATAGCACCGCCCAGGCTCCTCCCTTCGATTCGCTTATCGCACCACCCAGGCCCCCCTTCGATTCGCTCATCGCACCGCCCAGGCTTCCCCCTGCCATTCGCTTATCGCACCGCCCAGGCCCCTTCCATTTGCTCACAGCACCGCCCAGGCTTCCCCCTTCCATTCGCGTATCGCACCGCCCAGGCCCCTTCCGTTTGCTTATAGCACCGCCCAGGCTCCCCCCCTTCCATTTGCTTATCGCACCACCCAGGCCCCGTCCATTTGCTTATCGCACCGCCCTTCGATTCGCTTATCGCACCACCCAGGCCCCTTCCATTTGCTTATAGCATTGCCCAGGCGCCCCCCTTCCATTCGCTTATCGCACCGCCCAGGCCCCTTCCATTTGCTCACAGCACCGCCCAGGCTCCCCCCTTCCATTCGCTTATCGTGCCGCCCAGGCCCCTTCCGTTTGCTTATAGCACCGCCAGGCTCCCCCCCTTGCATTTGCTTATCGCACCGCCCAGGCCCCTTCCATTTGCTTATAGCACCGCCCAGGCGCCCCCCTTTCATTCGCTTATCGCACCACCCAGGCCCCTTCCATTTGCTCACAGCACCGCCCCCCCTTCCATTCGCTTATCGCACCGCCCAGGCCCCTTCCCTTTGCTCATAGCACCGCCCAGGCTCCTCCCTTCCATTCGCTTATCGCACCACCCAGGCCCCTTCCATTTGCTTATAGCACCGCCCAGGCTCCTCCCTTCGGTTCGCTTATCGCAGCACCCAGGCTGCTGATAGCACCGCCCAGGCTTCCCCCTTCCATTCGCTTATCGCACCGCCAAGGCCCTTCCATTTGCTTATAGCACCGCCCAGGCTCCCCCCTTCCATTCGCTTATCGAACCGCCCAAGCCCCTTCCATTTGCTTATAGCACCGCCCAGGCTCCCCCCTTCCATTCGCTTATCGCAGTGCCCAGGCCCCTTCCATTTGCTCGTAGCACCGCCCAGGCTCCTCCCTTCCATTCGCGTATCGCACCCCACAGGCCCCTTCTGTTTGCTTATAGCACCGCCCAGGCTCCCCCCTTCCATTCGCTTATCGCACCGCCCAGGCCCCTTCCATTTGCTTATAGCACCGCCCAGGCTTCCCCCTTCCATTCGCTTATCGCACCGCCCAGGCCCCTTCCATTTGCTCACAGCACCGCCCAGGCTCCCCCCTTCCATTCGCGTATCGCACCGCCCAGTATCTTCCGTTTGCTTATAGCACCGCCCAGGCTCCTCCCTTCGATTCGCTTATCGCACCACCCAGGTGCTTCCATTTGCTTATAGCACCGCCCAGGCTCCTCCCTTCGATTCGCTTATCGCACCACCCAGGCCCCCCTTCCATTCGCTTATCGCACCGCCCAGGCCCCTTCCATTTGCTTATAGCACCGCCCAGGCTCCCCCCTTCCATTCGCGTATCGCACCGCCCAGGCCCCTTCCATTTGCTTATTGCACTGCCCAGGCTCCCCCCCTTCCATTTGCTTATCGCACCGCCCAGGCCCCTTCCATTTGCTTATAGCACCGCCCAGGCGCCCCCCTTCCATTCGCTTATCGCACCGTCCAGGCCCCTTCTATTTGCTTATAGCACCGCCCAAGCTCCCCCCTTCGATTCGCTTATCGCACCACCCGGGCCCCTTCCATTTGCTTATAGCACTGCCCAGGCGCCCCCCTTCCATTCGCTTATCGCACCGCCCAGGCCCCTTCCATTTGCTTATAGCACCGCCCAGGCTCCCCCCTTCCATTCGCTTATCGCCCCTTCCATTCGCTTATCGCACTGCCCAGGCCCCTTCCATTCGCTTATCGCACTGCCCAGGCCCCTTCCATTTGCTTATAGCACCGCCCAGACTCCCCCCTTCCATTCGCTTATCGCACCGCCCAGGCCCCTTCCATTTGCTCACAGCACCGCCCAGGCTCCCCCCTTCCATTCGCGTATCGCACCGCCCAGGCCCCCTCCCGTTTGCTTATAGAACCGCCCAGGCTCCCCCCCTTCCATTTGCTTATCGCACCACCCAGGCCCCTTCCATTTGCTTATAGCACCGCCCAGGCTCCTCCCTTCGATTCGCTTATCGCACCGCCCAGGCCCCTTCCATTTGCTTATAGCACCGCCCAGGCTCCTCCCTTCGATTCGCTTATCGCACCGCCCAGGTTCTTCCATTTGCTTATAGCACCGCCCAGGCTCCTCCCTTCGATTCGCTTATCGCACCACCCAGGCCCCTTCCATTTGCTTATAGCACCGCCCAGGCTCCTCCCTTCGATTCGCTTATCGCACCGCCCAGGCCCCTTCCATTTGCTTATAGCACCGCCCAGGCTCCCCCCTTCCATTCGCTTATCGCACCACCCAGGCCCCTTCCATTTGCTTATAGCATTGCCCAGGCGCCCCCCTTCCATTCGCTTATCGCACCGCCCAGGCCCCTTCCATTTGCTCACAGCACCGCCCAGGCTCCCCCCTTCCGTTCGCTTATCGCGCCGCCCAGGCCCCTTCCGTTTGCTTACAGCACCGCCCAGGCTTCCCCCCTTGCATTTGCTTATCGCACCGCCCAGGCCCCTTCCATTTGCTTATAGCACCGCCCAGGCGCCCCCCTTCCATTCGCTTATCGCACCGCCCAGGCCCCTTCCATTTGCTCATAGCACCGCCCAGGCGCCCCCCTTCCATTCGCTTATCGCACCGCCCAGGCCCCTTC
>CAJNDS010001636.1:0-12392 GCA_905221605.1 Symbiodinium natans | reverse complement strand
TTAATTGAATTAATTGAATTAATTGAATTAATTGAATTAATTCAATAGGGGGGAAATCTTTGTTTTGAAAAAAAGAAATAGATAATTGAATTAATTGAATTAATTGAATTAGCGAAAGAGGCTTTCGAATTCAATTAATTCAATTAATCCAATTAATTGAATTAATTGAATTAATTGAATTAGCGAAAGAGGTTTTTCGAATTCAATTAATGCAATTAATTCAATTATGTGGGGTTCCCTAATCGAAATCCGGATTTCCCGCGTATTGAATTAATTCAATTAATTCAATTAATTCAATTAATTCAATTAATTCAATTAATTCAGTTAATTGAATTAATTGAATTACTTGAATTAGCGAAGGAGGCTTTTCGAATTCAATTAATTCAATTAATTCAATTAATTGAACGAATTGAATTAATTGAATTAATTGAATTAATTGAATTAATTGAATTAATTCAATAGAGGGGAAATCTTTGCTTTGAAAAAAGAAATAGATAATTGAATTAATTGAATTAATTGGATTAGCGAAAGAGGCTTTTTCGAATTCAATTAATTCAATTAATCCAATTAATTGAATTGGGGCCTAGTTTTTGCTCCAAAGAGTCAAATCGCAAGCCCTGGTCCTTAAGATTTTGGGCGCATTTTTTGCTCCAAAAAGTAGCATCGCAAGCCCTGGTCCCTAAGATTTTGGGACCAGTTTTTGCTCTAAAATGTCAAATCGCAAGCCCTGGTCCCTGAGAGTTTGGGTTCATGTTTTGCTTAAAAGAGTCAAATCGCAAGCCCTGGTCCATGAGAGTTTGGGTTCATGTTTTGCCCAAAAGAGTTAAATCGCAAGCCCTGGTCCTTAAGATTTTGGGTCTAATTTTTGCTCCAAAGAGTTAAATCGCAAGCCCTGGTCCCTAACAATTTGGGGCCTAGTTTTTGCTCCAAAGAGTCAAATCGCAAGCCCTGGTCCTTAAGATTTTGGGCGCATTTTTTGCTCCAAAAAGTAGCATCGCAAGCCCTGGTCCCTGAGAGTTTGGGTTCATGTTTTGCTTAAAAGAGTCAAATCGCAAGCCCTGGTCCATGAGAGTTTGGGTTCATGTTTTGCCATGAAGAGTTAAATCGCAAGCCCTGGTCCTTAGATTTTGGGTCTAATTTTTGCTCCAAAGAGTTAAATCGCAAGCCCTGGTCCCTAACAATTTGGGGCCTAGTTTTTGCTCCAAAGAGTCAAATCGCAAGCCCTGGTCCTTAAGATTTTGGGCGCATTTTTTGCTCCAAAAAGTAGCATCGCAAGCCCTGGTCCCTAAGATTTTGGGACCAGTTTTTGCTCCAAAATGTCAAATCGCAAGCCCTGGTCCCTGAGAGTTTGGGTTCATGTTTTGCTTAAAAGAGTCAAATCGCAAGCCCTGGTCCATGAGAGTTTGGGTTCATGTTTTGCCCAAAAGAGTTAAATCGCAAGCCCTGGTCCTTAAGATTTTGGGTCTAATTGTTGCTCCAAAGAGTTAAATCGCAAGCCCTGGTCCCTAACAATTTGGGGCCTAGTTTTTGCTCCAAAGAGTCAAATCGCAAGCCCTGGTCCTTAAGATTTTGGGCGCATTTTTTGCTCCAAAAAGTAGCATCGCAAGCCCTGGTCCCTAAGATTTTGGGACCAGTTTTTGCTCCAAAATGTCAAATCGCAAGCCCTGGTCCCTGAGAGTTTGGGTTCATGTTTTGCTTAAAAGAGTCAAATCGCAAGCCCTGGTCCATGAGAGTTTGGGTTCATGTTTTGCCCAAAAGAGTTAAATCGCAAGCCCAGGTCCTTAAGATTTTGGGTCTAATTTTTGCTCCAAAGAGTTAAATCGCAAGCCCTGGTCCCTAACAATTTGGGGCCTAGTTTTTGCTCCAAAGAGTCAAATCGCAAGCCCTGGTCCTTAAGATTTTGGGTCTAATTTTTGCTCCAAAGAGTTAAATCGCAAGCCCTGGTCCCTAACAATTTGGGGCCTAGTTTTTGCTCCAAAGAGTCAAATCGCAAGCCCTGGTCCTTAAGATTTTGGGCGCATTTTTTGCTCCAAAGAGTGGCCAAATTTTGCCCGGAAGCTGCCCGGCAAAATTTGGCCAAATCGAGCCGCGATAGTTTAAAAATCTCGGGCCTTCAGAAAGGCGCGGCTCGATTTGGCCAAATTTTGCCCGGAGGCTGCCCGGCAAAATTTGGCCAAATCGAGCCGCGCATTTCTCATCGCGTTCGACGAGCAGCCCGATTTGGCCAAATTTTGCCCGCAGACTGCCCGGCAAAATCTGGCCACATCGAGCCGCGCCTTTCTGGAGGCCCGAAATTATTTAAACTATCGCGGCTCGATTTGGCCAAATTTTGCCGGGAAGTCTGCGGGCAAAATTTGGCCAAATCGGGCTGCTCGTCGTACGCGCTGAGAAATGCGCGGCTCGATTTGGCCAAATTTTGCCGGGCAGCCTCCGGGCAATATTTGGCCAAATCGAGCCGCGCATTTCTCATGGCATACGAAGAGCAGCCCGATTTGGCCAAATTTTG
Organism: Symbiodinium natans; assembly: GCA_905221605.1. NCBI lineage: Eukaryota > Dinophyceae > Suessiales > Symbiodiniaceae > Symbiodinium > Symbiodinium natans. Next base: position 9,886 of record CAJNDS010001636.1, on the reverse strand, counting down.
CCCGCAGGCTGCCCGGCAAAATTTGGCCAAATCGAGCCCTGGTCCCTAAGATTTGGGGCACAGTTTTTGCTCCAAAGAGTCAAATCGCAAGCCCTGGTCCTGAAGATTTTGGGCGAGTTTTTTACTCCAAAGAGTAGCATCGCAAGCCCTGGTCCCTAAGATTTTGGGCCCAGTTTTTGCTCCAAAAGGTCAAATCGCAAGCCCTGGTCCCTATGATTTGGGGTCCAGTTTTTGCCCAGAATAGTTAAACCGCAAGCTTTGGTCCTTAAGTTTTTAAGCTCTTTTTTTGCTGCAAGGATTCAAATCACAAGCCATGGTCCTTAAGATTTCGGAGCTCAACGCTTCATCATTCTACTCACTAGTCTTATTTCATCGTCCCGCACACCTACCTGCACACTTCCTCTACTCCATATTGTAGCACACAATCGCTTGATATTACACCCCCCTATTCGCGCGCCTCTCTCTTAAGGTGAAGCTGCGAATTAAAAGTTATCATAATTATGATAACTCAGGGGTGGGACCCTAAGGAGTTATCATAATTATGATAACTCCAGTTGGTGACTCTAAAGTTATCAATATTATGATAACTCAGGTTTGGGAACCTAAAGTTATCGTAATTATGATAACTCAGGTTTGGGAACCTAAGGTTATCATAATTATGATAACTCAGGTTTGGGAACCTAAAGTTATCATAATTATGATAACTCAGGCTTGGGAACCTAAGGTTATCATAATCATGATAACTCAGACTGGGGACCTTAAAGTTATCATAATTATGATGACTCAGGTTTGGGAACCTAAAGTTATCATAATCATGATAACTCAGGTTTGGGAACCTAAAGTTATCATAATTATGATAACTCAGATTATGGACACTTTAATTAATTTAATTAATCTAACTAATTCGATTAATTTAATTAATCCAATTAATTGAATTAATTGAATTAGCGAAAGAGGTTTTTCGAATTCAATTAATTCAATTATGTGGGGTTCCCTAATCGAAATCCGGATTTCCCGCGTATTGAATTAATTCAATTAATTCAATTAATTCAATTAATTCAATTAATTCAATTAATTCAATTAATTCAATTAATTGAATTAATTGAATTAGCGAAAGATGCTTTTCGAATTCAATTAATTCAATTAATCCAATTAATTGAATTAATTGAATTAATTGAATTAGCGAAAGATGCTTTTCGAATTCAATTAATTCAATTAATCCAATTAATTGAATTAATTGAATTAATTGAATTAAATGAATTAATTGAATTAATTGAATTAATTGAATTAATTCAATAGAGGGAAAATCTTTGTTTAAAAAAAAAAAAACAGATAATTGAATTAATTGAATTAATTGAATTAGCGAAAGATGCTTTTCGAATTCAATTAATTCAATTAATCCAATTAATTGAATTAATTGAATTAATTCAATTAATTGAATTAATTGAATTAGCGAAAGAGGTTTTTCGAATTCAATTAATTCAATTAATTCAATTATGTGGGGTTCCCTAATCGAAATCCGGATTTCCCGCGTATTGAATTAATTCAATTAATTCAATTAATTCAATTAATTCAATTAATTCAATTAATTGAATTAATTGAATTAATTGAATTAGCGAAAGATGCTTTTCGAATTCAATTAATTCAATTAATCCAATTATTTGAATTAATTGAATTAATTGAATTAGCGAAAGATGCTTTTCGAATTCAATTAATTCAATTAATTCAATTAATCCAATTAATTGAATTAATTGAATTAATTGAATTAATTGAATTAATTGAATTAATTGAATTAATTGAATTAATTGAATTAATTGAATTAATTCAATAGAGGGAAAATCTTTGTTAAAAAAAAAACAGATAATTGAATTAATTAAATTAATTGAATTAGCGAAAGATGCTTTTCGAATTCAATTAATTCAATTAATCCAATTAATCCAATTAATTGAATTAATTGAATTAGCGAAAGAGGTTTTTCGAATTCAATTAATTCAATTAATTCAATTATGTGGGGTTCCCTAATCGAAATCCGGATTTCCCGCGTATTGAATTAATTCAATCAATTCAAATAATTCAATTAATTCAATTAATTGAATTAATTGAATTAATTGAATTAATTGAATTAATTGAATTAGCGAAAGATGCTTTTCGAATTCAATTAATTCAATTAATCCAATTAATTGAATTAATTGAATTAATTGAATAATTGCAATTTTAATTGACGTCATGCCCTAGGGGAAAATCTTTGTTTTAAAAAAAAACAGATAATTGAATTAATTGAATTAATTGAATTAGCGAAAGATGCTTTTCGAATTCAATTAATTCAATTAATCCAATTAATTGAATTAATTGAATTAGCGAAAGAGGTTTTTCGAATTCAGTTAATTCAATTAATCCAATTAATTGAATTAATTAAATTAATTGAATTCGCAAAAGAAATTTGTTGATTTCTATTAATTCAATTAATTCAATTAATTCAATTAATTAAATTAATTAAATTAATTAAATTAATTAAATTAATTAAATTAATTAAATAGAAGGCAAGCAAGAGGATACGCAAAATAGACCCGAAAGGGCTCTCTCACATGTGGCTGATACCTTTAGGGTTCTTTTTGCTTAGCCTGCATGTGTAGTATTTAAAAAACAAAGCAAAATGCTTCATTTATATTTGTTCCTTTGCAACAACATACACGCTAGAAGTTACGGACTTCCTCATTGATTGAGATAATTGTTCACTGAACCGAAGCCCCAAAACCCTAAACCCGTAAATCCTAAACCGCAAATCCTAAACTAAACCCTAAAAAGAATGAACTTAGGGTATATATAAAGTTGAGGATGTAGGGTTGAGGGCGGCTTCCTATCTGGTACATGAAAGAGCTTCTCTATCTCGCAATACGTCGTGAGAGACCTCTAGCTTTTCGCAGGAAATGAGAGAGAGAGAGTTCTCTACTATGTCGAGTTTTCAGAAATAGCTTCTCTATCAATGAAGAAGCCATCAGAGAAGCCGTTTATCTCTTCATAGGAGATGACACAGCTCTTCTACCTTTTCTACTTGAGATCTCTCCTTTACTCTAACTAACAGTTTTGCAGGACTTTCTCTATCCCTTAAATGGGACAGGGCACAACTCATCAATTTCTATCTTCTACGTGAGAGAACTTCTTCTATCTTTTAATAGGTCCTCTGAAAGCCCCTCTCTTTGTAGGAAATGAGAGACCGCCCTTGCCTCTCCTCATTTCCTCGAGAAAGAGAGAGAGAGAGAGAGAGAGAGAGAGAGAGAGATCTTTCATTGAAAACAAAATACAGGAGGACTTGCATGTCCCATAAGGAGAGAGAGAGGAGCTCTCGCATTCTGCATTAAAAGAAAGAGGACATGGTTCATTTCCATTTTCTATGAGAAGATAGAGGAGAGGGGGGAGGGGGGGGAGGGCTCTCTCATTTCCAAACACGACACAGAGGGACATAGAAAAGATATCTCATTTATTCGAAAGAGAGATCCTTCACTCAGAAAAAAACTAGTTCATTTCCAAGCAAACGAGGAGTTCTTTCATGTCCCATCTCTCATTATGATTAACAAGATGGATGACATCGATTCATGTCCGTTCTTTTGTTGGTTATCAAAGGGTCTTTTCGTTTCCTATACAGGGCTTCTTTTGTTTCTATGAGAAGATTAGAGGAGCTCTTTCATCTCCTACTCAAAGATAGAAGAGTACATTGGTAATGCGTAAGAGATCAAAAGAGCTCTCTGATGTCCTATCTTTTTCATATGTCGTCAATAGGTAGAGGAATCCTCAGCTCTACCGTTTCCTATCTGGTACATGAAAGAGCTTCTCTATCTCGCAATACGTCGTGAGAGACCTCTAGCTTTTCGCAGGAAATGAGAGAGAGAGTTCTCTACTATGTCGAGTTTTCAGAAATAGCTTCTCTATCAATGAAGAGGTCATCAGAGAAGCCGTTTATCTCTTCATAGGAAACGACACAGCTCTTCTACCTTTTCTACTTGAGATCTCTCCTTTACTCTAACTAACAGTTTTGCAGGACTTTCTCTATCCCTTAAATGGGACAGGACACAACTCATCAATTTCTATCTTCTACGTGAGAGAACTTCTTCTATCTTTTAATAGGTCCTCTGAAAGCCCCTATCTTTGTAGGAAATGAGAGACCGCCCTTGCCTCTTCTCATTTCCTCGAGAGAGAGAGAGAGAGGGAGAGGGAGAGAGAGAGAGAGAGAGAGAGAGAGAGAGAGAGAAAGAGAGAGGGAGAAGATTAGGAAATGATAGAGAAGAGCCCCCGGGCTCGCGGGAACTTTGTCGCTGTCGCCGGGGGCCCCTGTGTCACAACGAGACCGGACGGATTGGGCGCGCCACGCGCGCGGGGGGTCTGCTGGCCCCTTAAGCCCTGCAGAAGAAGAAGAAGAAGAAGAAGAAGAAGAAGAAGAGAGAGAGAGAGAGAGAGATCTTTCATTGAAAACAAAATACAGGAGGACTTGCATGTCCCATAAGGAGAGAGAGAGGAGCTCTCGCATTCTGCATTAAAAGAAAGAGGACATGGTTCATTTCCATTTTCTATGAGAAGATAGAGCAGAGGGGGGGGGGGAGGGCTCTCTCATTTCCAAACACGACACAGAGGGACATAGAAAAGATATCTCATTTATTCGAAAGAGAGATCCTTCACGCAGAGAAAAAAAACTAGTTCATTTCCAAGCAAACGAGGAGTTCTTTCATGTCCTATCTCTCATTATGATTAACAAGATGGATGACATCGATTCATGTCCGTTCTTTTGTTGGTTTATCAAAGGGTCTTTTCGTTTCCTATACAGGGCTTCTTTTGTTTCTATGAGAAGATTAGAGGAGCTCTTTCATCTCCTACTCAAAGATAGAAGAGTACATTGGTAATGCGTAAGAGATCAAAAGAGCTCTCTGATGTCCTATCTTTTTCATATGTCGTCAATAGGTAGGGGAATCCTCAGCTCTACCGTTTCCTATCTGGTACATGAAAGAGCTTCTCTATCTCGCAATACGTCGTGAGAGACCTCCTCTAGCTTTTCGCAGGAAATGAGAGAGAGAGTTCTCTACTATGTCGAGTTTTCAGAAATAGCTTCTCTATCAATGAAGAGGTCATCAGAGAAGCCGTTTATCTCTTCATAGGAAATGACACAGCTCTTCTACCTTTTCTACTTGAGATCTCTCCTTTACTCTAACTAACAGTTTCGCAGGGCTTTCTCTATCCCTTAAATAGGACACGCCGCAACTCATCAATCTCTATCTTTTACATGAGAGGAGCCTTTCTCCTACTTGAAATGTTTCCTAGAAAGAGATATAGAACATCTCATTTCCTCGAGAGAGAGATCTTTCATTGAAAACAAAGGAGGAATTTCATGTCCCATTAGTAGAGAGAGGAGCTCTCTCATATGCTGCGTGAAAAGATACAGGGCATCGTCCATTTCCATTTTTACATTTTCTATGAGAAGTTAGAGGGGAGGGGGAGGGGGGGAGGACTCTTTCATTTCCAATTACGAGACAGAGGGACCTAGAAGAGATATCTCATTTATTCGAAAGAGAGATCCTTCACTCAAAAAAAACTAGTTCATTTCCAAACAAAAGAGGAGCTCTTTCATGTCCCATCTCTCATGATGATTAACAAGATGGATGACATCAACTCATGTCCGTTCTTTTGTTGGTTTATCAAAGGGTCTTTTCGTTTCCTATACAGGACTTCTTTTGTTTCCTATGAGAAGATAGAGGAGCTCTTTCATCTCCTACTCAGAGATAGAAGAATGCACTGGTACTACATAAGAGATCATAAGAGCTCGCTCATGTCCTATCGTTGTCATATGTCGTCAATAGGTAGAAGAATTCGCAGCTCTACCATTTCCTATCTTTTACATGAAAAAGCTTCTCTATCTCGCAATAGGTCATGAGACACCTGCTCCATCTTCTTGCAGGAAATGAAAGAGGAGTTCTCTATTATGTCTATTTTTCAGAAATAGTTTGTCAAGTAATGAAAGAAGCCGTTTATCTCTTATAGGAAATGACAGAGCTCTTCTACCTTTTTGCTTGAGATCTCTCCTTTGCCCTAAACAAAGTTTTGAAGGACTTTCTCTATCCCTTACATGGGACATGACGCAGCTCGTCAATCTCAATCGTTTGCTTGAGAGAGTTTCTTCTATCTTTTAAGAGGTCATCCGAAAGCTCTTCTATCTCTTTGTAAGAAGTGACAGAGTGCCCTTGCTTTCTCTTTCACTTCCGCTTCTAAATGCGCAGTGAGCAAGCTTTTCTATCTCTTCTGTCTCCTAAATAGGTCATGAGAGGGCTCCCCTCTCTCACTCTTTTTACGCATTAAAAGATAGCGGACTTCGTTCGCTTCCATTCTTGCATTTCCTTTGAGAAGATAGAGGAGCTCATTCATCTCCTATTCAGAGATAAAGGAACTCATTCGTAAAACGGATGGAAGCTCTCTGTGTTTTTCATTTCCTGTCACTAGGTAGGAGGAGCGCTCAGCCCTGCCATTTCCTACCTCTTACATGAAAGAGCTTCTCTCTATCTCGCAATAGGTCATGAGAAACCCTCCTCTATCTTTTTGCAGGAATGCATTTTGCAGGAAATAAGAGTTAAATCTAATAGGAGTATTATTTCAATAGGAATCCTGTTCATCTTAATGTGAATGTTATTAAGATTAAGAAGAATTCTGTTAACGTGAATATGAATATGAATCTTACTACAATTCATCAAAAAACACATGAAAAGAATCCTATTCGTCTTGATATGATTCTATCTAAAAATTAATGGGGTTCCTATCAATATCAGTATGAACGCTATTATTATCAAATAACTATTAAAACCTATAGATGAAATCAGAAAGACAAGGGAAAATGGACATGTCCAAAAATGGCGTTTAGGGTTTAGGGTTTGAAGTGTTGGCTTGAAAGTTCTGGGTTTTGTATAGGCGAAAACCAATAAAAACCAGACCAAGATGGGACATGTCCAAAAACGGAGGTTGTAAGGAGTTGAAGACAGGCTAAGGGTTTAGAAGGCGGCTTAGGGTTTAAGATTTCGGGTTTAGGGATCAGTGTTTAAAGTGTTGGTTTGAACGTTTTAAGGCTTGCTATTGGTGAACATCAGTAAAACCAGGAAAAATTGAACATGCCCAAAAACGGAGGTTGCAAGGAGCTGAAGATAGGGTTTAATGCACCACTAAGCAAGACAACCGCAAATAGTATGCGAAGACGCACCAATAAGTATAACAACAGCATATAGAACATGTAGGAAGCGAAGACGCGCCAATAAGCAAGACAAGCGCATCTAGATCGAAGACGCACCACTAAGCAAAACATCACATAACCAAACAGGCATATAGTAAGCGAAGACATAGCAGCAAGCAAAACAAGCACATATAGAGCAAAGACGCACCACTAAGCAAAACAACAATACTCTGGTTACGACTCTGTACTCATATTGTATGTACATATATTATATATATATGTACTCTGCATTTGTGAAACTGTTACATTTTTCGTTTTCCTTTTTTGCGTTTTTTTTTCAAAAAGATCATTTGAAATGAAATTGGTGAAACAATAATAAACTAAAAATATATATAATCTTATATTATTATTTTCCGGTTTTATTTTCAATTTAATATTGATGCACATGACAAATTAATATACCTCATAGATTCTGATTTTACGGAGTCCCAGAAAGCATTAAAATTGATAAAATTAGTCAGTTTTTTATTATTTGGTTATGTGATGTTTGGCTTAATGGTGCGTCTTCGTATCAATTTTATTTTTTCTCAATTTTACGTTAAAGGTAAAATCTATAAAATTAGCAAAATTTGGTAAGTTTCTTATTGTGGGGTTCCAGAAAACATTAACATTTTGGGTTCATATTTTGCTCCAAAGAGTCAAATCGCAAGCCCTGGTCCCTAAGATTTGGGGCCCAATTTTTGCTCCAAAGAGTCAAATCGCAAGCCCTGGTCCCTAAGATCTTGGGTTCATTTTTTGCTCCAAAGAGTGACATCGCAAGCCCTAGTCCCTAAGATCTTGGGCCCAGTTTTTGCTCCAAAGAGTCAAATCGCAAGCCCTGATCCCTAAGATTTTGGTTTTAATTTTTGCGCCAAAGAGTCAAATCGCAAGCCCTGGTCCCTAAGATTTGGGGCTCAGTTTTTGCTCCAAAGAGTCAAATCGCAAGCCCTGGTCCTGAAGATTTTGGGCGCATTTTTTGCTCCAAAGAGTAGCATCGCAAGCTCTGGTCCCTAAGATTTTGGGCCCAGTTTTTGCTCCAAAAGGTCAAATCGCAAGCCCTGGTCCCTAAGATTTGGGGCCCAGTTTTTGCCCAGAATAGTTAAACCGCAAGCTTTGGTCCTTAAGTTTTTAGGCTCTTTTTTTGCTGCAAGGAGTCAAATCACAAGCCATGGTCCTTAAGATTTTGAGCTCAACGCTTCATCATTCTACTCACTCGTCCTATTCCATCGTCCCGCACACCTACTTGCTCACACCTCCTCTACTCCATATTGTAGCACACAATCGCTTGATATTACACCCCCCTATTCGCGCACCTCTCTCTTAAGGTGAAGCTGCGAATTAAAAGTTACCATAATTATGATAACTCAGGGGTGGGACCCTAAGGAGTTATCATAATTATGATAACTCCAGTTGGTGACTCTAAAGTTATCGTAATTATGATAACTCAGGTTTGGGAACCTAAAGTTATCATAATTATGATAACTCAGGTTTGGGAACCTAAGGTTATCATAATCATGATAACTCAGGTTTGGGAACCTAAAGTTATCATAATTATGATAACTCAGGCTTGGGAACCTAAGGTTATCATAATCATGATAACTCAGACTGGGGACCTTAAAGTTATCATAATTATGATGACTCAGGTTTGGGAACCTAAGGTTATCATAATCACGATAACTCAGGTTTGGGAACCTAAAGTTATCATAATACTTACCCCCCCCCCCCCTTGATACTTCCCCCCCTTGTAACTCAGATTATGGACCCTTTAATTAATTTAATTAATCTAATTAATTCAATTAATTCAATTAATCCAATTAATTGAATTAATTGAATTAATTGAATTAGTTGAATTAGCGAAAGAGGTTTTTCGAATTCAATTATTTCAATTAATTCAATTATGTGGGGTTCCCTAATCGAAATCCGGATTTCCCGCGTATTGTATTAATTCAATTAATTCAACTAATTCACTTAATTCAATTAATTCAATTAATTCAATTAATTGAATTAATTGAACTAATTGAATTAATTGAATTAGCGAAGGAGGTTTTTCGAATTCAATTAATTCAATTAATTCAATTAGTTCAATTAATTGAATTAATTGAATTAATTGAATTAATTGAATTAATTCAATAGGGGGGAAATCTTTGTTTTGAAAAAAAGAAATAGATAATTGAATTAATTGAATTAATTGAATTAGCGAAAGAGGCTTTCGAATTCAATTAATTCAATTAATCCAATTAATTGAATTAATTGAATTAATTGAATTAGCGAAAGAGGTTTTTCGAATTCAATTAATGCAATTAATTCAATTATGTGGGGTTCCCTAATCGAAATCCGGATTTCCCGCGTATTGAATTAATTCAATTAATTCAATTAATTCAATTAATTCAATTAATTCAATTAATTCAGTTAATTGAATTAATTGAATTACTTGAATTAGCGAAGGAGGCTTTTCGAATTCAATTAATTCAATTAATTCAATTAATTGAACGAATTGAATTAATTGAATTAATTGAATTAATTGAATTAATTGAATTAATTCAATAGAGGGGAAATCTTTGCTTTGAAAAAAGAAATAGATAATTGAATTAATTGAATTAATTGGATTAGCGAAAGAGGCTTTTTCGAATTCAATTAATTCAATTAATC